>PVIR01012210.1:0-45097 GCA_004026965.1 Petromus typicus | reverse complement strand
TCTTTCTGCTTTTTTTTTTTTTTTTGAGACAGGGTCTCGCTTTTGTGGTTCAGGCTGGCCCTGAGCTCAGCCTCTAACTCACATCACAGCAATCCTCCTGCCTCTGCCTCCCGAGTGCTGGGATTACAGGCGTGAGCCACCACGCCCGGCACTGTGGTATGTGGTACTGGTTGTTGCTGGGGATGAGTCTCCACACCCAGTATTGTATGTGGTTACCAGGGAGTGAACCCGGGCCCTTGCGCTTGCAAGACAGGTGCTGGAACCACTGAGCTAACTCCCTGGCCCTTTCTGCTTCTGTTTTAATGGTATGGGGTCTGAACTCAGAGCTTTTGCACTTAGCTATACCCTAGCCCTTTTATATTTTGAGACAAAGTCTCACTAAATCACTAAGTTACCGAGTGGGCTTACATGTGTAACCCTCCCGCCTTAACCTCTCAGTATGCTGGAATTGCAGGTGTGTGCTGCCATGCCCAGTTTAAAACAAACAAATTGATCTCCATATTGATTTGAACTTTGTTCCTCCATATCCTCCGCCTGTGGGTTCCTAACACCCAAATAAGCTTCACTTTCTGCCACATAAATGATTCCCAAGGCCAGAACAGAGCTTCTAAATTCTCTAGCAGATTATTTTTACTACAGGTTAGCCGCCTTCAGTCTTGTAAGACTTGCCTGAGATCTTAAGTTACCACAGCCTATTCTCTCCCCAAAGCAAGTTCTGGTTTGTCAGTCTCCCCTGAAGTGTGGCGGCTAGAAGCAGATGTCATTATTGAGATGTGGGTTGCTGTAGGTAGGCCAGGAACCCTCAGCTCAGGCCCTTGCTCCAAACACTGTGTTTCACTGAGCAGATGAGCATGGAGTTGGTTCTTCCAGCTGACAAGGGGCGGGGCAGATGTCTACTGAACCTTTAGATCAGGAAATCCCCTCTTTCTTCACCGGAGGCAAATGGGGATGATTGATACTTTTTCCACTCTGGCCCCAAACCAAAGTTTAGTATTTTCGTGATACTCTGAACTTTAGAAGAGAAAAAGATGCTATCAGTTTGGAGTACCAGCTCTTTGCAGCACTCTCTTCATTTCTGATCCTTATCAAAAAGAAAATGGACTGATTTATATTCATAGCCTGCGTGGACATTTTCTTTTGAGTGTTTCTCTTGTCTCTTAACATTAACTTACATATGCACTTTCCTGCATCAGCACCATCTGTAAACTCAGTTCTTTTAATAGCAACATAACATTCCATTGTCTCAGAGAACCACACTTCACATAACCTTTTTCCAATTTTGGACTTTGGGTCATGTCCCACTTTTCCACTGTTAGGAATGGTGTTACCATAAACATTTTTGTGCTATTTGCTTTTATTTCTCTTCTGCATATTTCCTTGGGGTATATCCCAAAAGCAGGAAGAATAGGTCAAAGGTTATGAATTGTTTTATAACTTTTTATTTACTGCCAGACTGATACCCACAGGAGATGGAGACGTCTCCAAAGTGCCAAATAAGACAAAAAAGGGGCCTGGAGAATTTGCAGTTGAAGTGGGAAATCTAAACCAGTGTATCATTCCACATCACAGTCCAAGTACTGCCTTCCCAGTCCCTTTCTCTTACATCCAGTTATCCAAATGTGAACAAATATTCAGAAATACAACTTGAATCTTTTCTATGAGACTATTTTTATCTTTGAGAAGGTGTTGAATGGAAGTTGTGTGTCTTTGACACATCACCTAATTTTTAAAGCCTGATTCCTTTCTCATCATCAATGAGACTGAATGATCAGTCCTTACGCAGAGTGTCCTTTTGAAAAGACATTTGCCACATATTGGGCTACTGTTACTGTGAGCCATTTCATGCATGGAGACTATGTTTTCCTTCCTGTCTTCCCTCCTTCACTCCTTTCTTTCTTTTAGTTTTTTGAGACAGGGTCTTGCTTTGTAGTTCAGGTTGGCCCTGAGCTCAGCCTCAAACTCACAGCAATCCTCCTGCCTCTGCCTCCTGAGTGCTGGGATTACAGGTGTGAGCCATCACGCCTGGCTTTTATTTCTTTATTCTGCTCCCAGGGTCCAGCTCTATGTCTGCCCCAAGCTTGAGAATAATAAATGTCTATTATGGAGTTAACAGATTGTCTTTACCCATGATCTTGATTCATAGGAAGTAAAACATATAATAGAAGTCTTTGAACTTGCATGATGTACTATGTTTGAATGGATCTCCAAAACGTTATGTGTTGGGAATTTAATTTCCAAACTCATGTCAATGTTTTTAGGGGGCCCTTTGGGAGATAATTAAGGTTAGATGAGTTCGTGAAGGTGTAGTTCCCGTAATGGGATTAGTGGTTTTATAAAGAGAGGCGAGTCTCGAGTTAGTATTCTTGCACTTTGTCATCATGTGACACCTTCTACCATGGAAGATACTTTCACAACAAAAACTATTTCAAGAAATTCATGACCAGCAAACCAGCATTGTAAGAAATTCTCAAGGATATCCTAGGAAAAGCCAATGAAGCTATCAATGCCAGTAACTAAAAAAAGAATGAATATACTTGGCAGGATGGGCAGCTAAGCTAAAGGGGGAAAAAAGGAAATCAGCAACAGGAAAATTATGGAATAACAGGAGTAGGTTAATGCCTTTCAGGAACAACTATTCAGTGGTCTCAATTTGCCCATCAAAAGACACAGACTGCAGGATGGATCAAGAAACAAACCCAAGGATATGCAGAATATAAGAAACACATTGAAGGGGCCGGGGAGTTAGCTCAGTGGTTCCGGCGCCTGTCTTGCAGGCACAAGGGCCTGGGTTCGATTCCCCGGTAACCACATACCATACTGGGTGTGAAGACCCACACCCAGCAGCAACCAGTACCACATACCACAGTGCCGGGCATGGTGGCTCACGCCTGTAATCCCAGCACTCGGGAGGCAGAGGCAGGAGGATTGTGATGTGAGTTTGAGGCTGAGCTCAGGGCCAGCCTGAACCACAAAAGCGAGACCCTGTCTCAAAAAACCTAAAAAAAAAAAAAAAAAGAAACACATTGAATTAAAAAAGAAACCACAGATTATAGATAAAAATAGGGAAAACAATACTGCATGCAATGGAACCAGGAGAAAAGCAAGACTAGGTATCCCATCTGCAGATAAAGTGAATTAAAAGCCAAAACTGATCAAAAGAGATGCAGAAGATCACTACATATTGGTTAAGGGAGTGATTCACGAGGAAGAAATGATAATTATAAACATTTATGCACCAAATACCAGTATGCCCAAGTTCATAAAACTAAAGGACACAAAAGGACATGAAAAATCAGATAAATACCAACACAACTGCAATGGGGGACCTAAATACCCCACTGTCACAAATGCGTAGATCAACAAAACAACAACAAATCAACAAAGAAATGTCAGAGTTGAACCAAATCTTCAAGAAATGGACAATGGGGCTAGGGATTTAGCTCAGTGGTTCTGGCACCTGCCTTGCAAGTATAAGGGCCTGGGTTCAATCCCCAGTAACTACATATAATGCCAGGTGGGGTGACTCATGCCCATTAGCAATCAGTACCACACACCATGATGCCAGGTGTGGTGGCTCATGTCTGGAATACCAGCACTCACAAGACAGAGGCAGGAGGATTGCTGTGAGCTCAAGGCTTGCCTGAGCTCAAGGCCAGCTTGAACTACAAAAGTGAGACCCTATCTCAAAAAAAAAAAAAAAAAAAAAAAGGTAAGGAGGACTCTGAAAGTTACTCTGGAAGCAAGCATTACCATAATTCCAAAACCAGAAAAGGTCCCAATCAAAGCAAAGAACTACAGGCCACTGTCATTGATGAACATAGATGCAAAATCTTCAATAAGATACTAATTTATAAACAGAATGCTCCAATCATCATGACCAAGTAGGATTCATTCTGAGGATACAGAAATGATTTAATGTGTGCAAATAAGTAAATATATACCACATAAACTGAAACAAGGACAAGAACAAATTATCATCTTAATAGGTGAAGAAAAACTATCTCAAGAAACCCACTATCTGGGCTGGGGATTTAGCTCAGGGGTTCAGGCACTTGCCTTGCAAGTGCAAGGTCCTGAGTTAGATCCCTGGTAACCACATACAACAATACTGGGTGTGGTTCGTTGTAACCCCAGCACTTGGGAGACAGAGGAAGGATTGATGTGAGTTTGAGGTTGAGTTCAGAACCAGCCTGCACTTCAAAGCAAGAACCTATCTTAAAAAATTTTTTTAAAGAAGAAAAGAAAAGAAATCCAGTATGTATTCATGATAAAACCCAGAGAAAGATAATTAAAGAAGGTCTTTATCTCAATTTGATAAAAGTCCTTGTCTATCCAATTGCTGACATGTTAAACGGATAGTAGCTGAAATCTTTTCTTCTAAAATCAGAAACAAGGATGTCTTCTATCATCACTCCTGTTCAAAATAGTTCTTAACACATTATTAACCACAGAAATTAGATAAGAAAAAGAAACAAAACAGATATAAGCAGGGGAAAGTTAAAATATCATTTTGCAAATGATGTGATCCTCTTATCAAAAACTCCAAAAATTCCACCAAAACCTCTTAGAATTAATAAACAAATTCATTAGCATAGCAGAATACCAAGTCAACATTCAAAAATCAACAGAGTTTCTATACATTGATAATAAACTCACCAAGAGAAAGCAGAGAAATGATACCTCTCACAATCAAGAAAAATGAAATAGGCTGGAAATTTACCACAGTAAGGCCTGCCTGCCTCACAAGTGCAAGGTCCTGAGTTTGATCCTTGGTGCCATAAAAGAAAAAATAAGAAATACTTGGGAATTAAAGAAATGAAAGACCTCTACAACGAAAACCACAGTACTCTGAAAAAAAGACAGAAGAAGATATCAGAAAATGGAAAGATACTCCTTATTCGTGGATAAGCAGAACGAGGTTAGTGAATATGGCCATACTTCCATAACTTTTATATAGGTTTAAAGCAATCCCAATGCAAATATTAATAGCATTCCTCACAGACCTAGAGAAAGCAAACCTAAAATTCGTATGGAACCGAAAGAGACCTAGAAGTGCAAAAGCAATTGTGGGTGACAAGGTCAAGGCAGGGGGCAGCACAATCCTGCATTTCAAGTTATATTACAAAGCGACTGTGATAAAACAGCATGATATTAGATCAGTGGAACACAACAGAGGGTAGAGACATAACTCCAGGCATGCTCAACTACCTTATCTTTGACAAAAGAGCCAAATATTTTCATTGGAGGAGAGGCAGCCTCTGAGAAACAGTGCTGGGAAAACTGATTATGGACATGATAAAGATTGAACCTAGACTCCAACCCCTCAATATGTACTAAACTAGAATCAGAAAGAATCAAAGATCTAAACATTAAAACAGACAGCTTTAATGTGCTGAAAGATAAGAAAAACTCTTGAGGACAAAGGCCTACGTGAAGTCTTTCTGAATAGCATCTTGGTCACAGAAGAAATCTTGGTCACAGAAGAAATAATAAGAGTCAACAAATAGGATTCTATAAAACTAAAAAGCTTCTTCACAGACAAGGAAACACCAGCAGAGTGAAGAAACAACCTACAGAATGGGAAAATCTTTTTCCAGCCGTTCCTCAGAAAAAGGAATATAATATCAGAATACATGGGTCAGGGATTTACTCAGTGCTTCCGGCACCTGCCTTGCAAGGTCCCAGGTTCAATCCTCAGTAGCCACATAAACACTGCCGGGCATGGTGGCTCACGCCTGTAATACCAGCACTCAAGAGTCAGAGGCAGGAGGACTGCTGTGAGTTCAAGACTAGCGTCGGCTACATAGTGACCTCAGGGTCAGCCTGAACTACAAAGTGAGACCTTGTCTCAAAAAAAAAAAAAAAAAAAAAAAAAAAAGGAAAAGACAAGACTTACAAAATAAATAAATCTAATGCTGGCCAAAAAGAAATTAAAAACAGGGGTGAGAAGGTAGTGAAAAAAAACAGAATTGAGATGTCTTAATACAGTTACCACTTTCTCACGCACACACACAAAAATGATTAGGTAGTATAATCACATACCTAAAAAAAAAAAAAAAAAAAAAGCAGCAGCCCAACCACCGTGCAGCGACACTGCTGTCCAGAGCCTGCAGAGGCTCGACACGTGAGCAGAGCCACAACGGACCAGCCCGAAGAGCCCAGCCACCAGCCAAGCGCCAGTTCCTGACCTCAGTTGGTTTCACAAAGGGCAGAAAGATTGCCCGGTGAACTCTTCTAAACTCTGGACCCACTGAGTCATGAGACAGCATGGAGGAATTTATCACCGCAGTGGGGAGCTGACCGGGGCTACCAAGCTCTGCCAACCTGCGCTCAGCTCCACCTCTTCCACCCAGTTCTCCTTAGCAGAACCAAGACTGACCTGTGATCCTTCTTCTTGCTGTTTGCACTAAATATCAGAGGCCATGCGGAAGCCATTGACGTCAATAGTTCTGTTCGACAGGATTCCCCCAGTGTATTTTTGGACTGGTCTATTATTTATGCTCTTTCATTTAACTCTGCAGTCAGATAGGGCAGGAGGAGCTGGCGGCATTCCATATTATGAGCTAAATGGATTTTTCTGTTGTATTCAAGGAGGAAATGACAAAGCAAAAATCTCTAGCACCCCTCCCACTAAGCTAAGCTCCCTGTGGATGTGCGGGGTGGATGTTCTCCAGCAGCCTGATCCTGAGAGTCTCAGATACTAAAGGAAGACATGCATGCACGCAAATACCCTCTGAGTTCCCTCATTTCTCACAGTTCTATTTAAATATTTTAAAAGATAAAAATGTACCTGAAATGGCTGGTAACTATTGCCAAGATCCAGACATATAGAAAAATTTAAAAATTGGAAATAATTGACACTTCAGTTTTCTGGTTCTCTGTTGTGACATAACAATTATTAACTAGAAAATTAATCATTAAGGACATTAATGAAATTGGTTCAACTGTCCTTTGGTGCTACACTGCCCTTTAAACAATGGGGCTGGGTTAACTTTTAGCCTTCCATTACTTCCCTAGGAACCCTGTCTCTGTCTCGTGTATTATTAAAGATGTCAACTCTTTTATTTAGATTTCTGTGAATTTACTGACTGCTAGAAACATCACTACTAAAGCTTCACCTTGACTTTGAACTCTCTCAAGCAGATCCTCAAGGTTAGTTCTATATCGATATTTCTTCTTCGTTCATTTACATTTCCCCACCCATACATTTCTTTGCTCATTGGATAAGCTTTGATTTGATGTTTAAAATGTATTCCAATGACAGGAGAATTACTGCCCAATGACAGGGTAAACACAGTGAAGAAAAAGTTCTCAGAGTCAGTTACCAAAGAAGAGTTGTGTGGCTGAGCAGATCAAGGAGAAAGTCTTAGGACAGCAAGTGAGAAACATAAGGCACAGTAAAGCGAAGTTCTGAGCTTCAGAATGAGCCCAGAGACACCATCTCACAGACCTGCTGGACCCTCAGCTTGATCCTGGTGTTTAATCTGAATGGGTGAAGCTTGGCTTTCCCTCTGTCCATACACTTGGCTCCATTTTCAGTAAGCACTCAAACTTCCTCTCCTCCCTGGATCCTGGTGCTAAGTCTTTGTTCTAACAGCCAAGTGTTCAGACAGAAGGACCCTGCAGGTCCAGTTTATGTTGATGCTGACCTATCCCTCACTCATTCTCAGCCAAACCCTCTATAACCAGCAGGGCACAAAGGGGCTCTAAAATTCAAGTGTTCTGTGTGTTTAGAAACAAGAGATTTTTCCAAACTTTCTTGGCCCTAGGGAGTAAACCATCACTCTCTCCTCTCCTCATTCCAGACGAATGATTAGAATATACAGAAACTGACACCAAGATGTGGGGGCCCAGTTTCATTTCCATGGTGAAAGGAGGGAGCAGAAGGTAGCTGTGAGGGGTATGAGGCTGGAGTCGTCTATGACTCACTGTATTCCTTTTCCCTTTGTTCATTACTCCCTTGCATGCTTGGACATGGGAAATGGTGATTTGTGAAAACATAAGGCCCCTTCATCTCCTCAGAGATGATGGCCTTGAAAAGGGTTTTTCCTTCTCAACAAACATAGCCCCCCATGGGTGCTTAGGAGCAATGCGCAAACAGACCCAAGCACATGGACCGGAGCTGCGGTAGCACTTGCACTTGCTCTTCTACGATTGTTCATGGTGATGATGGCTGCCAGCTGTCAAGAGCCCTCTCTCAACCTACTCTCCACTTGATGCCCTACACTAACCTTCCATGCCCCACATCCTGCCATGCACACAAATGATCTCTTTCTAGAGCAGTAACCGAATAACCTCCAATTATTGGTCTGATTATTAAGAAATATTGGATGTGTGTAGTATAAAGAGCTTGTGCATGTGATAACAATCGTATTTTAATGAGAAAAAAGCAAAATATAAAACTGTACAGCATAACATACACTTATATTAAGGAGCTACTTAGAAGAAACCACTCTTATCTGTAGGGACCTAATAAGAGAGTAGCAGAGAGTGAAACAAAACTGATTGAACAACAAGGAGGAATGGATGAATTCACTTCTAGTTAAAGACTTTAACACTCTATCTGAAATGGATAGATTCAGTAAGTAGAAAATTGGTAGGGCTGGGGATTTAGCTCAGTGGTTCCGGTGCCTGTCTTGCAAGCGCAAGGACCCGGGTTCGATCCCGGTAATCACATACCATAGGGGCGTGGAGACTCACCCCAGCAGCAATCAGTACCACACACCACAGTGCCGGGCGTGATGGCTCACGCCTGTGATCCCAGCACTCGGGAGGCAGAGGCAGGAGGACTGCTGTGATGTGAGTTGGAGGCTGAGCTCAGGGCCAGCCTGAACTACAAAGCGAGACCCCGTCTCAAAAAAAAAAAAAGAAAATTGGTAAGGGGTTAACTGAACATATAGCATTGTCATTCAAATGGATATAATTGACTTCTATAGAAAACTTCCTTCAGTAACAGAATACGCATTCTTTTCAAGGTCACTTGGAATATTTAGAAGAATACTTCACATTCTGAGCCATAAATACATGTCAACAAATTTAAAGGAATAGAAAGTATACAATGTTTTCAGACAAAAATGGAATTAAAATAGAAACCAGTAACAGAACTATAGGTTCTGTCCTTTGGTGCTAGTTTAGACGTCATGGGAAAATTCCTTCAAACAGACAATCTCAAACAAGAATTGAGAATTTAAATAAAAGATCTAGGGTGGGGATTTAGCTCAGTGGTTCTGGCGCCTGCCTTGCAAGCGCAATGGCCCGGTAACCACACGTAATGTCGGGTGAGGAGTCTCACACCCACCAGCAATCAATACCACATACCACAGTGCTGGACGTGGTGGCACATGCAATCCCATTGGGAGGCAGAGGCAGGAGAACTGCTGTGAGTTCAAGGCTGAGCTCAGGTGCCAGACTGAACAACAAAGCCAGACTTTGACTCAAAAAATAAATAAATAAATAAAAATAAAATAAATAAGAGATCTATATCTTAAAGAAATGGAGTAAAAAAGAATACAAGAATATATAAAGAAATAATAATCTTCAAAAACAGAAAAGCACCAGGCCCAAATAGGTAAGCTGGTAAATTTTGGTGAATTCAACCAAATGTTTAAGGGAGAATTATACCACTTTGGTACAACCTCATTCAGGAGATACAAACAGAGGGTATTAATGTTCTAAGAATACCCTTGGTATTGTTATTTCATTCTGTGATTGCTATGGTATGCTAAGATTAAAACTAAAGACATTAGAAGATAAAAATCACCCATATTTCTAATGAATATTGATGCCAAAAATCTTTTAAAAATAAGATAAATTCAACAATATATAAAAGAATTATAGGGCCAGGGATTTAGCTTAGTGGTTCTGGTGCCTGCCCACAAGTGCAAGGATTTAGGTTTTTTTTTTTTTTAGGTTTTTTTGAGACAGGGTCTTGTTTTTTTTTTAGGTTTTTTGAGACAGGGTCTCGCTTTTTTGTGGTTCAGGCTGGCCCTGAGCTCAGCCTCAAACTCACATCACAATCCTCCTGCCTCTGCCTCCCGAGTGCTGGGATGACAGGCGTGAGCCACCACGCCCGGCACTGCGGTATGTGGTACTGGTTGCTGCTGGGTGTGGGTCTCCACACCCAGCATTGTTATGTGGTTACCGGGGAATCGAACCCGGGCCCTTGCGCTTGCAAGACAGGCGCCGGAACCACTGAGCTAACTCCCCGACCCGACAGGGTCTTGTTTTGTAGTTCAGGCTGGCCCCGAGCTCAGCCTCAAACTCACATCACAGTAGTCTTCCTGCCTCTGCCTCCCGAGTGCTGGGATGACAGGCGTGAGCCACCACGCCCGGCACTGTGGTATGTGGTAATGATTGCTGCCGGGGTGAGTCTCCACGCCCAGCATTGTATGTGGTTACCAGGGTTGGGATCAAACCCAGGCCCTTGCGCTTGCAAAACAGGCGCCGGAACCACTGAGCTATATCTCTGGCTCCAGATTTAGGTTTGATCTGATAATCACATACAACAATGCTGGATATGGAGACTCAGCCCACCAGCAATCAGTACCACATACCACAAGGCTGGGCATGGTAGCTCATGCCTGTAATCCCAGCACTCAGGAGGCAGAGGCAGGAGGATTGCTGTGAGTTTGAGGCTAAGGTCAGGGCCAGCCTGAACTACAAAGTGAGATCCTGTTTCAAAAAAAAAAAAATAAAAAGAATTATATACCACAATTAAGTGAGATGTACCTCAGGTAAATAAGACTGGCTTAACATTTGAAAAGTAATTACTGGGGCCAGGGATTTAGCTCAGTGGTTCCAGTGCCTGCGTACAAGGGCCTGGGTTCTATCCCTGGTAACCTCATACAACAATGCTGGGTGTGGTGACTCACACCCACCAGCAATCAGTACTACATATCACAGTGCGGGCATGGTGGCTCACGCCTGTAATCCCAGCACTCTGAGAGACTGAGGTGAGAGGATCGGAAGTTTGAGCCTCGCCTGGGCAACTGATTTAGTGAGATCTTGTATTAAAATAAAAAATAACAAGGCTGGGATGTAGCTCAGTGAGAAGGCCCTTCGTTCGAGCCCCAGTACCGCAAAAAATTCTGCACTAGTTATTTTGAAATGTACGGTTAATTGTTGTATCTGTATCTACACTCTGTGCCTATAGAACACAAGCAGTTAGTTATTCCTCCTATTGAGGCCACGATCGTAAGTCATCACAGGGTTGTTCTGGGGCACAAGCAGGGCCTCTGAACTTGCTGTTCCCTCTGCCATGAAGCCCTATCCTGACTCTTGGCGTGGCTTACCTTCACCTCTGGCTTTTGCTCAAGTGCTATCTTCACAGTAAAGCCTTCTGTTATGGGTTGAATTATGTCCCTTCAAGAAAATATTTTGAGTTTCTAAACTCCAGGGCCTGTGACTATGATCCTATTGAGAAACAGAATCTTTGCAGATCACAAAGTCAAAATGGGGGTTAAAGGGAGGATCCTAGTCCAGTATGACTGGTATGCTACAGGAAGGGAGAGTTTGGAGGCAGATACAACATGGAAGAAAGACAATGTGAAGACGTAGGAAGCTGGCCTGCCATCTGTAAGCAAGAAAAGCCTGGTGCTATGGCAAAGACAGATGAAATCAATTCTCATCAGTTTTTCCTTCTGTTCCTTTTTGCCTTTTTTTTTGCTTTTTGAGATAGAATCTTGCTTTATGAACAGTTCATCTTGGCTTTGAACTCACTGTGTAGCCCAAACTCATGACTATACTCTTACCTCAGCCTCTTCAGTGCTGGGGTTATAGGAATGTACTACCATGACTGCCTTTTTTTTTTTTTTAAATAATAAAGTTTTATTTTTTCAAATGTATAGTGGCTTGAACTTGTTCAAGAATCTTCTCCAGCAGGTGGGATATCTCCACCTTTGGTATTTCTGATATAAATAGCTTAAATTCTCTACTCTGAAACCAGCTTGGCAGATCCTATGCTAAGGAGCTCCTGAAGGGCTGCCCTGGCCAGTGACCTGCGAATCTTCAGCTTTCAGAGACCACAGTTGGGGTTATAAGTTTACAGGTGGGAACTTCCTTACTGAGTTTGCTGTAAATAGCTTTATCAGACAAGACCAAGTTGTTGAGCTTGTTCTGAACTTTGCCTTTGGACTTCTTTTTGGCCTGGTCCCAGGACTTTTTCTTGGCGAACTTTCTGGCCCCATTCTTCTTGGCCTCCTTGGGCAGCATCAGAGAGCTCAGAGAGAAGCCTCCATCAGTCTTCAGGAAGAACAGGCCTTGGCATCACCTTGCCTCTGGACTTCTGTGACACAACACATATCTGTTCCTGAAGCCATCTGGTTTGCAGTACTTTCTTACAGGAGCCTAGTGATCTGATACATCTGCTTTGATCCACATTACTTAAAACTGTACACTCTATTACAATTCTTTTTTCTAGAACACAGCTAGCTTCCTCTCAGTATTGAAAGAGCAGAGCTCAGGACCCCAGCAGATACCAAACTCTGAGGAAGCTCAAGTACTTTGCATGAAATGGCATAGGGTTTTTGGTTTGGTTTGTTTTCTGTTTACTTTTGTGGTACTGGAGCTTGAACCCAGAATATTTTCACTAAACTATGTCTCCAATCTCTTTTTTTTTTTTTTTAAGGTTTTTTGAGACAGGGTCTCACTTTGTGGTTCAGGCTGGCCCTGAGCTCAGCCTCCAACTCACATCACAGCAATCCTCCTGCCTCTGCCTCCCGCGTGCTGGGATTACAGGCGTGAGCCACCACGCCTGGCACTGGTATGTGGTATTGGTTGCCACTGGGGTGAATCTCCACACCCAGTATTGTTATGTGGTTACCGGGGATTGAACCCGGGTCCTTGAGCTTGCAACACAGGCGCCGGAACCACTGAGCTATATCCCCGGCCCATCAATCTCTTTTAAAAAAATTGAGAGTCTGGCCAGGTCACTGAAAATAAATAATCAAAGAGTGATTTATTGATAGTTATTATGTACTAGGTACTTTACACTTGTCACTCACCCCTCACAATGAACCTCTGTATTGGGCATTGTAGTCCTTCCCATTTAATAGGATATAAAAACTTACAGAATGCAAAGATTTCACTTAACGATGCACATAAATCACCTAAGTAGTACTAGATCTGCATCACTGCACAACCTGGACTACTGACCTCTAAATTCCTCTGCATTTCCCACAGCCAGTGGTTTCATTCTACCCACGGGCACCGAGTGTCCACTTGGTCCTGGGCACTCTGCTATATTCTCAGAACTACAATGGAGAAAAACATGGGCCCAGCTCCTGACTCAGGGCTGCTGAGGAGATGAACAGTAAAAAACATAAATGAAGGGGCTGAATGTACAGCTTAATGGTATAGCACATGCTTTGTATGCATAAGACCCTGCTTCAACCCCTACTGTAAAACAAAAACACATACACAAAAATAAAACTGCAGTTGTACATGTAACAGATGCTATAAAGGAGAGGCACACTTTGCTAGTCCATGATGTTTGAATTTTGAAAATTTCTACGTTTTATAATTGCTTTACATGTACACTTCTTGTTATCTACAAAGATGTTATCTAGCAGGCCCCCCTCACGCAAGGTTGTTCTTTTTGTGGTTTTGGTCAGCTGTGATCAACCACAGTCTGAAAAATATCAAATGGGAAATTCTAGAAATAAAATTTTAAGTAACTTTTATTACAGTGTGCTATATTTCTATTTTGTTATCAGTTATTGTTGTTAATTTTTCCTGCTACTTTTTAGAAAGTAAACTTTATAATAAGTATGTACAGGAAATACACAGAGTGTGGTACTATCCACAGTTTCAGGAATTGTGTTAATATCCTATATTGTATTCTACATCAATAGGGGTAATTACTGTACTCCTTTTTTTTTTAGGTTTTTTGAGACAGAGTCTCGTTTTGTAGTTCAGGCTGACCCTGAGCTCAGCCTCGAACTCACATCACAGCAATCCCCCTGCCTCTGCCTCCCGTGTGCTGGAATTACAGGCGTGAGCCACCACACCCGGCACTGTGGTATGTGGTAATTATTGCTGCTGGGGTGAATCTCCACGCCCAGTATTGTATGTGGTTACTGGGGATCTGACCCTTGTGCTTGCAAGACAGGCACCAGAACCACTGAGCTATATCCCTGATCCTATCATAATTCTTTTAGTTGGAACTGTATCTTAGAACTGAACTGAGAATTCACCTGCCATAGGGCTGGGAATATAATAAATCCTCCAAAAATACCACAGTCTTTTCTATCTTTACAGTCCAAAGAATTCTCATTTACATATACTGACTATAAGGAACAGCATGCTAAATATCTGATCACATGTTTCCAATGTTTGCTGAGTTGGTCAAGGGATAAAAGTCCCACTATTACTGGGGGAGTCAGATGTATTTTTTTGTTTTGTTTTGGCTTGGTTTTTGCAGTACTGGGATAGAACTTGTAGTCAGATTTTGAAGTTAATCTAAGTTCATCCATTCCTGACCCACTCTCACAGCCTTTCCTGGAATGACTAGTCTCATACTCCACAGTAGCAGCAGAAGATAGGCGCTTGGCCTCATAGGTAAGCTGAAACAGCTTTTCCAGCTGTAACTGTACTCACAGTAAAATGTACAAAGGCACTTGTTCTGTCTGCTCTCAGTGCTCACTAAATTTGTTCTCTCATGACTATTGTTATCTCCCAATGTATTTCATATTTATAGGTTATGTTGTCTCTCACCTTTGACTATAATATAAACATCCTGTGAGTAAGGATTTCTTTTTTCCTTTTCTTTTTCTTTTTTTTTTTTGCAGTACCAGGGATCAAACTCAGGCCTTTGTGCTTCCAAGGCAGGTGCCATACCACTTGAGCTAAATCCCCAGGTCGATTTCTAATTTGTTTTGTATTTGAAACATTTTATTCAAATAAAGCAAAGATACAGAAAATGCACAAACACTATGTGAAACAACTTGATATATTTTGGTTTGGTTTTTGAGACAGGGTCTCTTGATATAGTTTGGGCTTGACTACTAAATACTCTAGACTGGCTTTGGAATCCTGGAAATCCTCCTGCACAAGTTGCACTATTGACCTCTAAAGCACTAGCTTCTCAGGTGCTCGGATTACAGGTGTGTGCCACTACACCTAGCAGCTTGATATATTTTTGCAGCACATGCACATTCATATACTCAGTACAAAGATACTGCTGTTTGGTGGATAAATGGCATGCAAGGAAATATGTTTCGTTCCATATAAGATGACAATGACTTTGATGCTGGCCATGTGAGCCCAAGTTCCTATAACAGTGAAATGGACCAAAAATTGACTGATACTCACTCAATGAATATAAATCTTCTTCATTCAGATGACAAATATATTTGAGTCTCTGGAGGAGTGAAATGTATTGAATGTTGGAAATTGTAACACACAATATGTTACAAGATACTGTGAAATACACAAAGCCTGAAATACAAGTAAAATGTTCTGTATGCACCACTAGCCATATTCAAAAATGTATTTATTATGACGTCTCACTAGCTGAAGTAAAAGCGCTTCTAGGTCTGCTGTACTCAGCAGGGATTTCTCATGGTAATTGCAGGAATACAAAAGACTTGTGGTAAAGTAATGGATCAAAATACAATATAAAATTTATGTCCTTGTAGATAGGAAGACTTATTATATGTTTAATTTAGAAATTTACCCTGGAACTTAGCCAGTAGGTCCTTATTCATATAGTAATAAGATGAATGATGTTGCAAACAAATTTGTTGTTCCCATCTCCCAAACTAATTGAAATGTGACACTTGATAATTGGTTTACCAGTTTTCAACTGATATTACATAGCCTAACAGAGCACAAGTGGAACAGTGTAGGAACAGTGTAGGAACTGTTCACAGGAACAAAGAAAATTCCAAAGGAAATGTTCTAGTTTCAAGACAGAGGATTCAAAACAAAGAATCTCTGGATTTCAAAAAGATTTGTACTGGTCTCATAAATGGCAAAGAAAAACAAAATGGTACTGCTGATGTCAACATTGCATCATGATGGAAATATCAATAGGAAAATCTCAATAAAACAGAAGCCTGAGATGGAAACTTTGTATAACAAAACCAAAGGGAGTGTAGATGTTGCTGATGAGTTATGCAACAACTATGATGTCACTTAAAACGCAAAGTATTGACCAATGTCTGTGTTTTACTCGATCCTAAACATATGTGGTATAAATAGTTTGATAGTTTACAAAGAAAATAATAAGTGTAAAATGCCATGGAGACATTATCTTAGAGGACTGGGACTGGAACGCATAAGAAATTATTTACAGAGAGGAAAAATAAAATGTTTCTGCACAGGGAATTATGCAAAAAAAAAAAATGTGTAGCCCACTGATCAGCTGACAGGTGAACAGGCAGGAATGGCATCCCAAAGACCTACTATGACAACACAAAAGTCAAAAAGATGTCAACTGTGCCCTACATAAAAGAATAATAAGGGCCGAGGACATAGCTTAGTGCCACCGCATTTTTGTGGCAAGCACAAAGTCCTGAGTTCAGTAAAGCCACCCCAAAAAAGGAGAAAACAAAACATACATGCTATCAGTATAAGCAATATTTTGTACAGAACTTGCAATTTTCATGAGTGAAGACTACCTGGGGGGGTAACAATTGAAGCAAATTTTTTTTTTCAGAGTGCAATTGGTCTTTTCATTTTAATTCACGCTTTTATTTCTGATGTTATCTCTTAATATTTTTGTTTTGTTTTTGAGACAGCGTCTTGCTTTGTAGTTCAGACTGGCCCTGAGCTCACTATGTAGCTCAGGCTAGCCTTGAGCGCAGAGCAATCCTCCTGCCTCTGCCTCCCAAGCGCTAGGATTACAGGCATGAGCCACCACACCTGGCATAAATAGTTTGATAGTTTTTTTTCTTTCTTTCTTTCTTTTTTTTTTTTTTCTGATGCTTAAATACAGGTTTATTGCAAACTAACACCAAGGAACTGGAGCAGCTCTGCAGGCTGGACACCTCATTCTTCAGGGCCCCTGGACAAGGGGGACAAGTAACCCCGCTTTCCTCGTACCTCAGCTGGTGGGACTTAGTGGCCAAATTGCAGCTGTTGTGTCTAAAAGGAGATATGCCATATGTATTACTAGGGATCAAACTCGCGACCTTGCACTTTCAAGGCAGATGTCAGAACCACTCAGCTAAATTCCTCGCCCATTTCTTAAGTTTTGTAAGCAAGTAGAAAACTGATGTGAAAATGCTGATGTCTCTTCTAAGCACTCATTACATATTTGATATTTTATTTTCCTGATATCTTATTTCCCTTCTGAGTCCATTTGTACAACATAGTAGAGAGCTCCTGACAAAACAGGAAGAGGGGTGATAAGAACGGTCTGCCACATAGAAAAGAAATTGAAGCATGTGTGCTGTCACTGTAGGCAATACTTACACATGGAGCATGCAATTTTCACATGTAAAGACTGTATTGAGTGTGACAACTGAAGAGAAGTTATTGAACTGAAAAGTTCAGTTTTATGGTGGTTTTCAGGCAAACTTTGATCCTAGACTAATAATGTCAAGTTAGTAAGTTTTCTGAGTTTTCCTGCCGTTCTGTCTTCTCAGTGCCTGCTGTACCATGAGGCTGGCTTTTATTGGTCAAAAGATGACTGCCAGCATCCGTCATGGACTTAGGCCTTTTCATTTATATCCAAGTAGAAAAGAATAGCTGAATAACTTCCATCCTAGAAGAAAGTTTATTTCCTTAATCTCTGCAACAAATGTCATCTTATCCTTCATTTCATTGGCCTGGAGTGGGATGTGTCTTTGAATCAATCATGGTGACTGGGACAATGACAGAATGTGAAGTCAAACAAGGTATATCCCCAGACCCAGGAGTAGGATGGGTTTCCCCTGTGTGTGCAAGAAATGGATACATGATGAAAACTAGAATATTGTTACTCAGAGGAAGGACAAATACAAGCAAAGCAAGAGATAAATAAGAATCTGCTCTGCTTGAGTTTTTCCTGACGTTAGTTGCAAGGCCAAGGCTAGTACTTCAGCCCTGTATTCAGCGAAGACTCTCGTGATTCATTGTCTGTAACAGGTAACACACTAGACCAGGTGCTTTCAGTAAATGATGCCCCAGATCCCATAAAAACAGAAGTTTAGGATGAGACAGAATACAAAAGTATCTAGACTGGAAGATAATACATCGTATATGCTATCAAGAAGAAATGGGCAGGGTGAATTTCCCTGCAGAAAAACTTTCCCGCGTGGATACATGGTATTCCCTTCCTTAGTAGCTTTTCAGATCACTTCTTTTTTTTCTCACATCACTTTTTGTATAACATGCTGCGAATCCTCATCCTGTATATTTTCCCTTAAAGTTAACATGGAAGCTGAGCTAAGCAAGATGTCCAGTATTCCTATATCTCTTATGTCCAGTATTCCTGCCATTCTTCAGAAGAACGAAAGGCTTAACTGAGTGATGTATTATTTAAAATTAAGCTTCAAATTATGGCCTTGAGCTCCAGGAAATATTCCTGAAATAGCTTCCCCTACATAGGATAATGTCATCTAGTGAGACCCCTTCTTCCTTCCTTAGTCCTAAAAATAGTTCCCTTTTTTCACACTTCTCTGCTCCACACCAAGAAGGGACATGATTCTTTTGTTCTGAACTTAATGAATTATGCCTTTAAAAGTGCCCAATCTTGTGCTTACCACATAATGGGTGCTTTATAAATGCGAGTTAAACCTGAATGTACTGCTACAAAAGATTATGATGTCTATCTTGTCTTTAAGATAGTGTTCATGTCAACCTTAACAATATGTTTATTAGACACGGGACACCATCAGAATTTTTTATTATTGAGACATCATTAGAATTTTTTTTTTTGCATATCCTCCAAACAGACAACTCAAGACAATAAAGAGAAATGGCTAACTTACTGAAAATTTTATGGAATGACGAGGAAGAATATTTGAAGACCAAGACTAGGAGCAAAGAAATTTTCTAACTTCTCCCAAGCATCCATCATTCTTTCCTGTCTTGTTTTCCCCACAACAGTCTCTATATGTATATTAGTTTATTTGTGTTGCTAAAATAGATTAGTATGGATTGGCTACTCTTTATTGATTGAATGCTTGACTGAGATACTAAGGGCTGAACCTGGGGCCTGTAAACTGAGCTATATCCCCAGAACTTCTATCTGTCTGTCTGTCTGTCTGTCTGTCTATCTATCCAGCATGTTTCAAGTCTTGCAAAATCACTAAGATGCCCAGGCTGGGGCTGAATTTGCAGTCCTGTTGCTTTTGCCTCTCAGAGTGCTGGGATCACAGGATTACAGGAGTGTCCCACTGCACACTTAAAAAGAACAGTTATTTCCTTTTTACAGGTCTGGAGAGTGGAGGTCCACTATCAATGTGCAGGCATGTTGGGCTGTCTGCTGAGGGATGTTCTTTACTGTTAAAAAGGCAACTTGGTGCTGCCAACTTCAGAGGGGAAGAATGTTGGTGTCATCATGCAGATGAAAGAAAGGCTAGAAAGGTTGAACTCTTCCCATTAAGGTCTTTATAAAGACACCCAACCTCAGTCATGAAAGAGCAGAGTTCCCATGACTTCATCGCCTCCCAACAGCCACATTCCCAATACTGTTGCATCAGAAATTGAGTTTCAGAATGAATTTTGAAGAGGATAAAAACATCCAAACCATAGCAATATTGACGTAGAAAATTCAGAAGAAAAAGAAGAGGAGAACGTGACTTTATGAGGTGTAAGTGCTCATCTTGTTGAAGCAGATTCTATCCACAAGGAATAAACTGGTCTGTCCATATGTCTACCATGACCAAAGCCAGAGACCACAGGGAATGGGCTCAGGCACTTACTCACTGTTTTCCCTTTCCAGAAGCAAAGTTTATATATGGGGTGAGCCTTTTCAGGGCAGGATGCAGGGAGTAGTTCAATACTCCAGAATGGAAACTGTGGTCAGTCCAAGTCCTTTTAGAATTATTTGCTTCAAGACAGTTATAAACTTCTGCCCCTCCAAAGATCACTGAACACTTGACTGATACAGAGAAGGATGTGGATGTTGTGTTAACTTCAGAGAGAGGAGAGAGTGAGAGATTAAACTGGCTGATGGCCTGAGGAGCACTCACTCTGTGGCCAGACTTATTCTTTATGGAAAAATCACATTATTCAGAGTTAACCTTTGGCTAAAAACATTTAAAATTGATAAATAAAAATTAATCTTCATAAAAGTATCAACTTGATGGTTAAATTTAAAAAGAAAAAGCTAAAAGAAAGAAAAAAATTCAGAGGTCAGCAGAGCATTCTGAAGCACTCTTCTGCAGAGTTTGTCAGAACTGGCCTGAGAGCCTGAGCAGTGGTGTTTGTAGACTCTCAGCATGAGAGAGAAGAAACCAAAGGGCAGGACCGTCTAAAGAGAAACATGTAATAGAAGCCTCCACATAAATGAGATTATCAGGGGTGAACCTGGTTCTATGAAGTTTGGGGAGGCCTAACTTGGTCAGAAGGTGAAAAAGAAAATCCATAGTAAATTGTAATTAGAGACACTTTCTGTCACAGAATTAAAAAACAAAAACAAAAACAAACAAAAAAAAACTTTGGTGGTCTAAAGGGCCGGGGACTTAGCTCAGTGGTTCCGGCACCTGTCTTCCAAGCACGAGGACCTGGGTTCGATCCCCGGTAACCACATACCATACTGGGTGTGGAGACTCACACCCAGCAGCAACCAGTACCACATACCACAGTGCCAGGCGTGGTGGCTCATGCCTGTAATCCCAGCACTCGGGAGGCAGAGGCAGGAGGATTGCTGTGATGTGAGTTGGAGGCTGAGCTCAGGGCCAGCCTGAACCACAAAGCGAGACCCTGTCTCAAAAAAACCCAAAAAACCCCTTAAAATCTAAAGGAAGCTTAGAGTGATATTAAACAGAGGATAGCCATGTATCTAAAAGAAGCAAATGTGAATTCTCCACAGGGAAGCACACTTTTATCTTGGGCTACAGAGCATTTCCACTAACAAGTTTCTAAGGCAATGAGCAACACATAATTAAAGGTATCCAACCATCTAAGGAAAACAATAAAATCAACAAAGGGAAAAGGACATGTGGACTGAAAGTTGTTGACTGAGTAGGTGTAAACCATAAAATACCTTTGTTCAATTTTTTAAAATTTCTAATCTTTATTGGTACATTATATATATATACACATCATTATCGCACTCAACATTGAGAATTTGTACCAGTGTATCGCATGACTTATTTCTCATTTTTCCTTTGTTTAATGTTTAAAGGAATAAAATATAAATTTAGAAATATCTTCAAGTAACAAAGAACTACAGAAAGTGTCATGTAGTGAGTCTCCACACCCAGTATTGTATGTGGTTAACTGGGGATCAAACCCAGGTCCCTCTGTTTTCAAGACAGGCACTGGAACCACTGAGCTAAATCCCCGGCCCAAGTTTAAGAAGCTTTAACTAAAATTAAGTCAAGATGATAGTTAAGATATAACTGAAGAAACATTAGTGAAAGAACAAAATAATTTTTTCTGAATGTAACACCACACACAAAAAGATGGGAAATATGACAGAAATTAAGAGACATGTAAGATAATATTAAATAGGAATTCTAAAAGGAAAGAGAAAAAATGGGCAGAAGCAACATTTGAAAACATACTAACTGAATGATTTCAGAACTGATATAGACAATGATCTGGAGATTTGGGAAATTCATCAAATTCCAGGCAGGAAAAGAAACATATACTTAGACACATCATAGTGAAATGAGAGAAAGCTACCTATTTTTTTTATATAAAACTCCCAGACCTAGCACCAGAAAGAATTTAAAAGCAGCCAGGTGGAGGAAGAAGAAAAAGAAGGATGACAAGGAAGAAGGAGAGATGGAGGCATGAGGGGCAGAGAGAAAGAGGAAGAGGAAACTCCTGTTCTCAGAGGAGCAATAGTTAGATTAACAGTTTTCCAACAGCAACAACAGAAGATGGAAAAAGTGACTGGACATCTCTGATATAGTGAAAAATAATTGTCCAGCCTAGAAGTGTATATAAAATGAAACTTTCCTTCCTTCCTCTCTCCTCCTCCTCCTCTTCCTTCCTCTCTTATTTCCTTCCCTTTTTCCTCTCTTTTCTTTTTGAATGGCTTTAAGGAAAAAATAAATGTTCCAGGTAAATCCAAATTATTATTTTCATCACTAACAAAACTCAAAGGAAATGCAAAATGATATACCTGGGGCAGAAAAATAGTGATGCTGTATGAAATTTGTGAGATGCAAAAAGGAATGAAGAGCAGAGGAAGTAAATGCAAATGAACCTGAAAACATAAAGTATTCATTAATAGTTTTGCTGTGTTTTAAAAACTGAATTATGGGCTGGAGATTTAGCTCAGTGGTTCTGGTGCCTGCCCAGCAAGCACAAGGTCCCAAGTTCGATCCCCGGTAATCACATACCACAATGCAGGGCATGGTGGCTCATGCCTGTAATCCTAGCACTCAGGAGGCAGAGGCAGGAGGACTGCCTTGAGTTCAGGGCTAGCCTGGGCTACAAAGTGAGTTCAGGGCCAGCCTGAACTACAAAGTGAGACCCTGTCTCAAAAAACGTAAAAAAAGAATTAAAATAAGAGAAATTTCTAAATTGGTGAAAGGGAAGAGAATTTAAATATTCTAAGGTCCTTGTATTGGCTGGGAAAGAGTATAGATACTGACTAAACTTTGATCGGTTAAGTATGCAAGTCGGAATTCCTTGGATAATCAACAAAAGAGCAGAAAGTGTGTAATTTCTAAATTACTGACTGTGGCATGGGATGGTTACAGAATGATTAAAAATACTCAGTTAATCAAAAAGAACAACAGTATAGGTATCCAAAACTATACCACTTCAGGCTGGGGGTGTGTAGCTTAGTGGCACTGCACTTCCTGGAAAGCACAAGGTCCTGAATTTTATCCCTGGTACTGCCACAAAAAAGTACTTAGATAAAATACCATAAATTATAGGCTAGAGATTTAGCTCAGGTGTGGTGTGAGGTCTAGAATTTGAGTCCTAATACCAAAACAACTATATCTTTCCTGGTAAGATATTTCCGGTGTGATTCATCATGGTAGTTGTATCAACAAACTATACCAATTCTATTAAGTTTTGGTTGATGTAAGAGATATGACTACAGAACACTAACACCACAGCCCCATCTTTGTTAACTGTCCCCCAAGGGCAGAGACCTCTGGTTCAAGCTGTCCTAGTCAGATTCTTGCAAAGAAACTTAAAAACAGGAACAGAGATGATAAATAAATTGGGTTGGAGCTCATGACAGCAGCAGTCCAGAAAAATAGCCATGAGCTCACACCCTTGGGATCGGTGGAGGAACCCTAGCTGTTTGCTAAGACATTCCACCATCAATCTATTTCTCCAACATCCTTTCTTTTTTTCATCCTTAATTAGCCTTGTTTTACTTCAAACAAATGAAACTTAACTGAAAGAAGCAATACAAGTACCATTATGAGTCACACTGGAAATATCTTACCAGGAATATTTCTTATCAAAAAACAAAGGGAGGAAACTCAAATATTTGACGTGAATGATGAGGTTCTCTTCTTATCAACAACTTAACCTAAGATGTAACTGGATTCTTTGTCTTCTCTCCAACAGGGCAGATGAGGACCCCATGATGTAATTTAGACAGAGTGGGCTCTCCACGGAGGGCCATGGCTTATTTTACATCTACATTGATGCCACACTCACCATTTTGTCAGATCCTCTACAGCATCATCCGATCCCATAATATACTGGTGTGAAAACTGATATCTTATTGGAGATTTTATGGAGTCTCACAGGGGGTTTCATCTCATCTATATGAAACTTAGCTTCTGACCCCATCACTCATCTTTTCTCATCAAAGATCTCACCTCTCTCAGTTGCAGTTCCTTGCTTTTCTCTCACTCAACTTTATTTATTTATTTATTTATTTATTTATTTATTTTTAGGTTTTTTGAGACAGGGTCTCGCTTTTGTGGTTTAGGCTGGCCCTGAGCTCAGCCTCAAACTCATATCACAATCCTCCTGCCTCTGCCTCCCGAGTGCTGGGATGACAGGCGTGAGCCACCATGCCCGGCACTGTGGTATGTGGTACTGGTTGCTGCTGGGTGTGGGTCTCCATACCCAGTATTGTTATGTGGCTACCGGGGAATCGAACCCGGGCCCTTGCGCTTGCAAGACAGGCGCCGGAACCACTGAGCTAACTCCCCGGCCCTCTCACTCAACTTTAAAAGTTCTTGTCTAAGAAATTCAACTTGGCTGGGTGTGGTGGCTAACGCCTGTAATCCCAGCATTCAGGAGGCAGAGGCAGGGGAACTGCTGTGAGTCTGAGGCTTGTCTGGGCTACATAGTGAGCTCCAGGCCAGCCTGACCTACAAAGCAAGACCTTGCCTCAAAAAAAAGTAAACTCAATTTGTGTGTATTCCATCAGTGAAATAAATCCCTGGTGGTTTGTAGAACAGCGTGTCCCCCGCTACTGGAGGTCTTAGTTCCTTTTACCACCCTCTCTGATATGGACTTCTTCGATAAACTAGGAGTCTCTCAAAGACAGAAACCACAGAACACCTTCCACGGGGCCTAGGACAATGGACTTTCAACCCAGGTACTGAGTTAAATTTATACATCTGTGTATATTTTATACAGCCAAGATGTATACTTGATAAATGTCCTTGAACGGATGACTGCATCACCATCACTTGGGAGCATGAGAGATTAAGTGTGTGACACCAGACAGGGTACAGCACTCAGAGCTAGAGGCGATCCAATTAATAGATTTGCCAGTCACACTGGTAAAACAGAGCCTTAACTCACCTTCTCCATTCTTAAACCGTAATGCCTTCGGGTCCGATGCTAAGTGTGTGGGCCATAGGGAAGACAGTTCCAACACAGAAGCAAAGTGTAAATTCAAATTTCAAATTCAAGAGTGGTGGATAAAATGTGGTCAGAACTTAATTTCTACAGACATACTGCTATCGTTAATATGTTCCCGACAGCCTCCTGTGATCACAGGCAGGGCTCTGGGGAAGGGACGAGGTCACAGCTGTGTAACATTGGACTGGTCCACTAATGAGTTTATAGCTGGATGTGATGTGGGAGGTGAAGCCGAGGGAAGGAGGGTGGGTCACAGTGGGTGTGGCCTGGGACAGCGTATGTCCCTTCTCATCCCTCCGTCCTGTCCTTCTTTCTGTCTGCTGTGGCGTGCAGTTTCCTCTACCACGCTGCCTCGGAACTAATGGACTACCACCTCAGGCTTTTACAGTCTGTGAACCAAAACAAACTTCTCTTCCTCTAATCCGTGGGTGTCAGGTATTTTGTGTCAACAGTGAGAAAAAAACTAATACATTAAAATATTATTACCATAAATGCAAGATCCAGTTTGTGTCTATACAGAGTCAAAATATCTGCCCTAACTGACTTTTCCAGGCAAGATATAGGACATGTGATTAAATTTGAGTTTTAGATAAACTACAATATAAAATTTATTCATAAAATTTATTTTAATTTTTCAGTGTAAATACTATGTTAAGTTCTCCAGAGAAAAGATCTATCTCTACCTACGGTCTAATCATCTAATCATCAGTCTCCTATCATAATGATCTTTCTCTTATCATCTGTCATAATGATCATCTGTTTCTCTGTCTGTCTATCACTCATGTATTTGACCAGTCTCACATGCATGGAGGCTGAGCAGTCCCAATACCTACAGCCCAGTGGTCTGAGGACAATGAGAGCTAATGGTGAAATTCCAGAGTCTGAAGGCAGGAGATCAATGTCCCAGCTCAAAAACTAGTCAGAAAAAAAAATTTTTTTTTAAAAAAACCTGAGTCAGAGAGACAGGGGTAGAGCAAATCCTCTCTTGTGTGACTTTTCGTTCTATTCAGGCCTTCCACAGGTTCAGTAAGGTCCATCTTCATTTGGTATGGCAATCTGATTTATTCAGTCTACTGATTCAAGTATTATTCTCGCCCAGAAATCCCCTTACACACACCAAGAATAACATTTAATCAAATATCTGGACATCTCTTGGCCTGTTAAGTTGACATGTAAAATAAACCATTACAAGTATGTCCCAAAGGACATAGTTATATTTCAAAAAGAAAACTATAATTTATCTCAGTTCAAATATAACTACACACATTATGTTCTTATTTATAAAATCTCAAGACTCAAATTGTTGGTAAAAATGTATTCTTTTACCTACAAAGTTAGCTGTATCATCTGGGTAAACCAATCTCCTTTTCACACAGAAGTTGGCTATTGTGCATGGCATTATATACCCATTTTATCCTATTTTTATCTCTTCCCTCATTGCTTGTAAATGCTCAGTTGAAACAAGATTTTTCTTTTTTTTTGAGACAGGATCTAGTTTAGTAGGTCAGGCTGGCCCTGAGCTCAGCCTCAAACTCACATCACAGCAATCCTCCTGCCTCTGCCTCCTGAGTGCAGGGATTACAGGTGTGAGCCACCACGCCTGGCACTGTAGTATGTGGTACTAACTGCTGCTGGACGTGAGTCTCCACACCCAGCATGGCATATGGTTAACCAGGGGATTGAACCCGGGCCCTTGCGCTTGCAAGACTGGTGCTAGAACCACTGAGCTAAATCCCCAACCCGAAACAAGATTTTTCTTATCACTTCTCCACCCAAAGACCTAATGACAGAGGTTCTGAGTTCAGCATGACTGGCATTGCTAAAAAGAGGAAAAATGTATACTTTCGACAATGAAGATCAAAGTGTATAAAAAGCTCAAAGTGAGAAAAACTAACCCATCCTAGACACATTTTTTAGTTCACAGTCACATGGCCCTGGTCAGAGGATCTACGCCAGAAAAGCCCACGTTAAGGAGCACGCTCGCCATGTTTTATGATACATAATGATGTAGGCAAAACATGGGGCTAAAAAATTGGGGTAAAAGGAACAAAGATGACTTCTTATATAACAATTCAAATCCATCAGTGTTGAGATTCAAGTGATAAATGTTGCCAGAATTCGAAGACAGGAAATCAATAAAAAGAGAGAAGAATTTGTACAAAAACAAAAACCTGTAATTGAAAAAAAACGACATCAGGCTTGAGGCCACTCTTTTTTGCGACATAAAGCCCATCCTCTCCCTCTGCCCCTCCTGCCTCCCTCTCCCCCATCCTCGATGGTAGTTTTGCTCTGCCACACACCCCTTCCGTGACGTACCGCCTTAACATACAACCGAAGCAGTGGGGCCAGCTGGCCACAGACCGAAACCTCCTACACTGCGAGCCAAAGAGAATTTTTCTCTTTATAAGTCAATTATCTCGGGCTTTTTTTTTTTATATAGTGACAGGAAGCTAACACTTTGAATAAAGTCAGAGCTGAACTATACGAACAATGAGCAACTAAAAGGATGGATTTTCCCCACATCCCAATTCTTCTTAAAAAGTTGTTTTTTGAAAGTAACAAATATAACCTCCTAACCTTCAGTCTTTTCTTTGCTTGGCAAATTGTATTGTGTATGTATGTGTGAGGTGCTTGTTCATACATGTGTATGTATGTGTTTACACAAGAGAACAAGGGCTCAACCAACTCCCTCATACCAGGGATCGAACTCGGGACCTTTCGCCTGCCAGGCAGGCACAGTACCACTGAGCTACACCCCCAGCCCTCACCTGAGCATTTACCTTTGCTATGTCTGAGAAGAAGAGGTCTCCGTCTTGTTTTCAGTCACTGCAGTGGATGGTTGATTATTAAAGATTCCATAGTAATGTATGTCCTCCATGACTCTCTTATTCAATTTTCAGGGCACGAGGGCAGAGCCAACCAAGAGCTGAAAGTGGAAGAAAGATGATTTGAGGGCCACTGCCTGAGATAAGCCCATTTTCCTGGAAAGCTTCATCTTTTCCAAAGTTCCACGACAGGCAGATCACCACACCATTCGTTTTCTCTTGCAAAGGGGGGTGTAAAATAACCCTCCTCCTCTTCTTCAACCCAGTCCCAGTGCCTGAATGTGGATGGGGTGGAGGGTCCTGTTTGGCGAGCAGGCGGTCCTACACACAGGCAAAGTGGGCCCTGCTTCCAGAATGGTACCCGGAGTGTATGGAGCTCTTCAAACCACTCTCTCAATCTGTACCCAGCTGGCACTTGCTATCCCTGTTACTAATGGGGCAGGAGCACTGTCCCTTAGCCACGTGACCCTCGATAAGCCCTTTAACTCCTCGGAGCCTTGGTGTCTTCCCCTCGTTGAGAGGTATGAAGGTCACACACTCCTTTAGATGTACCCAATGTAATGCAATTAATGTAGATGTACCCAATCAGCACAGGGACTGCTGCCGAGTTTATCAGCTTGCTCATATTATCATCATAGATTTAATAGGCAGTCAGTGGGGAACAGGAGGAAGGCAGGGTGCAAGGGGTCTCTCAGTTCGTGAGTGACAATAGGACAAAATGTAGGCTAACTGTGTGGGCAGCTCCGAGGCCTGCGTCACGGAGGGGAGAAGGAGCCTTATCAGCCTGCAGAGAAGGACAAAACCCTCAGGTGTGTGTGAGTGTGCAGCTCGCTATTCCTGGAACACGAGACTCGACACCTGGAGCACTGTCTGCTCCTCAGCACCTGCGTCTCCTGGGCGGGTTAGAAATGTTGACTCAGGTCCCACCAGGGCCTCCTGAATCCGAATCTGCATTTGTAACTAGTGCCCGGAAGTCCTCTGCTGGGAGTGAGGGGGCCCACAGCACAACCCTCCTTCCCAAAGGACTGAGCTACAAGCTGTAAGCTGCCCCGAGGCCAGACTGGGGAGCAGGAGGGTAGTCACCAAAGAAACCTCCAGGAGGGCCGACTCTGACCCAGATACGTTTTCCTGGCCCCTGACCAGTAAGGTCATTCATGTGGAAAAAGACCCAGACAGACCCTTTAGAACAGCTCTCCCTGAACTCTCCGGCATCAGGGACCGGTTTCTACTAGCAGGAAGTGGCAGAGTTTGGGGAGTAAGACTGGGGCGATGGCATGCTTCACAGGAAGAAGAACTTCTCTTTCTCAAATGGGCACTTCACAGCAGCTCCTGGAAAAGCTGTGGCCACGGCGGCTCCGACAGGAGGCGGAGCTCAGGCAGTAACGTCGTGATGGGGAGCAGCTGTGACTCCCGCGAGGCGTCGCTGGCTCCCTTCCCTGCCCACTGCTCACCTCCTGCCATGTGGCCGTCTTCCAGTCCGGCCCGAGGGCTGGTGAGCCTCGCTCGAGCACAAGGTCTCAGGAAAGCAGCTGAAACACTTCTGGAAAGCAGATCAGCTCCGTCACCTTAAGTCTTCCCCATACAGGTTACGTCTGCAAAGTGCCTAGGACTGTACTCGTGTGTGTGCGCATGCGTGTGAACAATCTTCCACATGACACGTGCGGCCTGAAAGCGTCTGTTTTCTTTCATAAACAGAATCCATGTGCCTGCGTCAATGGGAAACAGTATTAAGACCTCATCTGAGGATACAAAACCTCTCTCGTAGGGGAAAAAAGGGAGTCCATTTCCAGAGATCACTGAGGAAGATTTTTCTGTGAAAAATAATCGGTCTCTGATTTTATGTCTCCCTTTCTCTTTGTCCTCTCGCCAGCAGGTTTTCCTTGTGCTGTTATTTTTTTAACAGAGAACATAAGTTTCCAGTCAACAAAGTCCACGCTCAACTCTTTCACCGAACACAGCACAAGCCAGAGCATGTCAGAAAGGGGACGCCGTGACTCGGGGCTGTGGCCACCACCCTAAACAAACCAGGCTGGCAACACCACTGTTCTGGTGACACAGGCTGCCCTGGCCTGTGTTCTCCGCAGTGTCCCCTTTCCTCAGAATTCTACTCCAGAAAAAAAAAAGTCCAGGAGGGCTCCAAGCCCAAGCTGGCCCAGTGTGCTGTCGGCAGAGACCCGCCTGCCAGTGAGTCTCCTGGATCTGACCCTCAGTCAGGAATGTCCTTCTGATAAGGGGCTGCGTGGAATGCAGGCACTCATCCGTTACGAGGGAAGGACACAGCTCCCTGGGAACGCAGAGAACAACGATGACACCGAACACCGGGCAAGAATGTGCCCGTGGTGCTTTTTCTAAGTACCTTTGACCTGCGAGTGTCAACAACCACTTGTGTCCCCCGCCTCGCTCCACTACCTGAGTACGACCCGTGGGAACACAGCTCACCTGCAGTTTGACTGAGGAAGCCACGGGAGGGACTGGCCAGTTCCTGTCAAACGGCCTCCCTCTGGAGGCCCCAGATTCCTTCCTCCTCCTGTTGGCCTCCTCCCTTCACCTTCCTGCTGGCCTGGGGAAGGGTTCCCACCAAACATGGGCACACCAGGGAGAACAAGACAGATGCCACCCAAGCGCCCAGGTCCCCGACTCCTCCCTCAGAAGCCTGACATCTGTTTCACAGATGCTTTTCTTGGGTCCTGAGCAGTTTTTATCATTGAGCATTTCCCAATAAAATTTTCAAGTATTCTTGTAAAGGGAATTGGAGTCAAACCTTTCTCTGAGAATGTGCTCAAGTCAAGACTTTGGAGGAGCTAGGGATGAGTGGAGAAAGAAGTACTGGAATTTGGGTGAAAATGGAAAGATGGGTTATTCCTCCTACCCCACTAAGGTGAGCAAAGCAGTGAGTGAGGACCAAATGCATGGAAGAAAACATAGAGGAGTTTTCTGTGGGTGGTTTGCTTTGGCTGAGTCATAATTATAAAAATCCTAAACATTCATTTAATCAAAATTTATAGCCAGGAGGGGATATCTACAAGGTAATGGGAGATGAATGCAGAATAAGAGTTCCAGATCTTCATCTCTGTCTGTTTTTGAGACACAGTGTCTGTCACTGTGCAGTTCAGGCAGGTCTTGAACTCACTATGTAGCCAGACTGGCCTCCAACTTGGAGCGGTCCTCCTGCCTCAGCCTGCCAAGTGCTCGGTCAGAGCACTTGCTAGAGCACCACCTAGCTCTAGCTCTTCATCTTTCATTTTCTTTTGGCAAATGAACTTTGAGTTAACCAGGTAATACATAAAAACATTCTTCAACCTAAAAACTGCCTCACTTTTTAAGGAGTTCTGAAGCCACATTTAATTACCACTCCAAACACAGACCACCACTGTAAGCGATTTGGAGTAGATTTTTCCAAACCTTTTCCCATGTATTTACACTTATACATGGTGCACACACTTGTCTGTTCCCACAGAAATCTTTTTTTTTTTTAGGTTTTTTTGGAGACAGGGTCTCACTTTGTGGTTCAGGCTGGCCCTCAGCTCAGCCTCCAACTCACATCACAATCCTCCTGCCTCTGCCTCCCGAGTGCTGGTATTACAGGCGTGAGCCACCACGCCCGGCACTGTGGTATGTGGTACTGGTTGCTGCTGGGTGTGGGTCTCCACACCCAGTATTGTTATGTGGTTACCGGGAAATCGAACCCGGGCCCTTGCGCTTGCAAGACAGGCGCCGGAACCACTGAGCTAACTCCCCGGCCCTCCCACAGAAATCTTGATTTAAACTATTTAACATGATTTTAAAATAGTTTAAATTTGAGAAGATGAAAGAAATGAGAGAAACAAAAGATAAATGTCTCCAATTTCAGATTTTTTTTTGTTTTGGCACTTGTTTTTTTGTGGGGTTTTGTTGTTGTTGTTTTGCATTACAGGGATCAAACCCAGGGCCTTTATACTGAGCTTCTCCGTGGACATGTTTATTTTTATGTCAAGATAAGGCCTCAGTAGGTTGCCCGGGTGGGACTTTAACCTGGCTTCTTTCTGCTTCAGCCTCCCTCAGCGTTGGGAATCACAGGTACATGCTGTCAGGCCTTGTTCCAGATGGGTGTTTCTAGAGCTGGAGCTTTTGGGGGGCCCAGACTTGCTGACTGGGTCGAACATCTCCAGCACAACCTTGAGGCGGAGGACACAGTCCTGCCATTGTTGTCTGGAAGAACACACTGACAAGACGGGACGCCCCTTCATCCCTTTTGGTTTGAAAGAGAACAAAGTTGGGGTAAACTCCAAGGGCTCTAAGCTGCAGACGGGTGGCGTGAGTGGGTGAGGAGTTTATACAAAGCCCAATTCCTGTGGCAGAATTTATATATCCTTTACTCCTAAGGATTTCTATTTTTCCATGCTCACTAATCTAAGGTATTATAAAGAGCTAAGTTATGTAAAAATATTATAGGAGTCAGACAGGGCTAGGTCGTCCAGGGCGTCAGTATGGAAGATGAGAACACTTTACAACTGTGGCTGCAGGTGCATCTGTAGAAGCCAGGCTCAACATAAAGATAAAATGACCAGGGGCCAGGGAGGTAACTTAGTGTCACTGCGCCTGCCTCGCAAGTGCAACGTCCTGAGTTTGATTCCTGGTACTAAAAAAAAAGGTAGAATGACCAGGCCCATACACCTCCCTGAGATCAGTAATAAAGATTATACCATGATTAATCTCACCTGTTCCAATAAAGCCTAGATAGATACCAGTTACCCAAGTGGGTGACCAAGACCTTCCAATCCATCCTGTCCTAAAAAGGTGCTTGCTCTTTTCATGTACACTTGTTATGTGACCTACTTTTGCATTAGATCAATATTTCCTAAGTGGCTATCCTTATAATCTAATTGGTTGGTCATTTTTTCTGTGCTTGTTTTGAGACAGGGTCTCTCTTTGTAGTTCAGGATGGCCCTCAGTTCATTATGTAGCACAGGCAAGCCTCAAAGTCAACAATCCACCTGCCTCTGCCTCCCGAGTTCTGGGAATACAGGGGTGAGCCACCACACCTGGCATTGTGGTGTGTGGTACTGACTGCTGGTGGGCGTGAGTCACTATGCCCAGCATTGTGGTATGTGGTTACGGGGGATCAAACTAGGGACCCTGCGCTTGCCAGGCAGGTGCAGGAACCACTGAGCTAAATCCCCGGCATAGCTGGTCATAGTTTTGACCCACGTTGGACCCACCTTACGATTTTGCGCCCACTTCGTGCTTCTGTTCTGAACTTGCTATAAAAAGTGAGTTCATTAGCAAACCACTTTCGAGTCCCCTTCAGTCTCTCAGGCGCTATTACTGCTCAATAATTTTTTTCTACTCAACCTCCGTTGCTCCTTAAAATTCATTATTTGATTTTGGGGGAACATAAACTCGGCGTATCTGATAGCTAACACAATATGAGTCATATTATTTCCCCTAAGTCACAGGGAAACAAACCGCAAAGCGCACGGACCTAGCCTTCTATTCGCGCCGACTGCACTCGGGCTCAAACTGCCAGCGCCGTTTGGTTGAACTGCAGCTGGACCAGGACACCATCCCATTCCTTGAGTTCCCCAAGTGGCGAGATCCTGGCTGCAGGTGGGCCTCACCTCTGGGTAAACCGGTGTGCCCTGTGGAAGCACAGCGCTTCCAGTTTCCGGCGCAGTCGTTCGCTGTTTGGACCTGCCGGCTACCGTAGAACCGATCCTAACCGATTCGGGCAGCGCACTAGCTCCATAGCTTGCTGCACTGAGGCTAGGAGAGGCGCTGCCTAATGCGTGACAGACAGGAAAGGACTGGTTGTGTAGCTCAGAGGTAGAGGATTTGTCTAGCATAAAACGCCATTCATTAAACTAATTAATTAATTAATTAAAAAATAGAATAAATGACACGATGAAAAGCACTTGGTAAAGTCTCCCCTATGTAGACAACACTCAAATTAAAGTAAATAATAAATATTAGTTCTCACCACAGTAGCTATTATCACTTTCGCTGGGCAGAAAATGCTAGAAATTATGATAAATTTTCTTTATGTTCTCTCACCTTTCATTTGTTAATTAGTTAAAAAATAATTTAGTTCCTTCATTGCTGAATGTTAGACCCAGGGATTCCGGAGCTTTCCTTTTTGTATTTCGGGATGTGAAACAAAAGAGGCTGAAGTAGGCAGAAGCAGGCTGTGAAGGAGACTTACTTAAGTTTCTGAAATGCTGTCAGTTTTTGTCCTACAGCTCATTAGATGTGCCCACTGCCAATACTTCAATATGATATTATATTTTTTGCAGTACTTTGATTGAACCTAGGGAATGCTGAGCTACTTCCCTACCCCTTTTTAATTTCTTTTAAATTTTTGAGACAGAGGCTCACTAACTTACCCAGACTGGGCTTGAACTTTCAGTCTCCTGTTTCAACATCTCTAGAATCTGGGATTATAAACTTGTGCCACCACTCCTGGCCTAATGCATTTTTATGACCATTCCTCGCCTCCTGAATATTTACGTAGGGAATGAGTATCTTTGGTAAAAGCCCTTTCCTGTATTTAAGATTATTTCTTTAGAGTTGCAACAGGGAAATCTCAAAAGAGAATAAAGTTTTTAAAGATTTGTGAATTTTATTCACCAATTTATATTCTCACTGGGTGCGTTAGAATATTCTCATTTTATTGAACACTTGCTAGTGTGCTGGTGGATCCTAATTGTTAATCTTAGTTTAAGAGACTCTCAAGTTTGGGTCATTATCCTCATCAGTGGATTAACCCCCTGATGTTCAGCTGAATGTGCTGTGGGAGGCAGCGCCCTGCTGGAGGAGGGGTCACAGGGATGTCTCTGGAGAGTGCGTCTTACATTGGCACTCTGTCCCCACGTTCTGGTTCCCTGTCTATAGGAGTTGACCAGCTTTGCTCTGCCATACCCTTACCCATGATGCTTCTGCCTTGGAGCCAGCCAATCACCGATGGTAGCCTCTGAATGGTAAACCAGATCGAACTTCTCCTTCCTGAAATTGTATGTCAGGTATTCGGTTCTAGGGTCCAAAAAAAAGCTGACCATCCAATATTATCATTTAAAAATGACTATTTTGAAGCTAAGCATGCCATTGCCTTTTAGCTTGCACTCCCTAGACTAACAGTGATTAAAAGTGAATTTGAACTTGTTTTTCTTTCCCGGCTAATTAATGGTACATCTGTTTGTGACTTCCGTTCCTATCATTAAGGTAATTAATCCTAGTTGTGACCAAGTAAGATAAATATAAACATTAATTATCCAGAGCCTAAAAATTGCACCTTTAATTACTTGGTTGGTTGCCTTTTTTTTCTATCTCCTGGAAGAAACAGTAAATTGATCTAACAGTGAGGTGGAACTCACAGACACAATGTTGAGTCAAAGTCAGACACAGAAGAGCACATACTATATGATTCAGTCCCACAAAATTCAAGAATAGGCAAAACTGACCTCTGGTGGTAGAATTCCCAGTGATGTACCCAAACAGAGGTGACAAGAAGGGGGCAGGAGAAATCTGAAAGCATTCCATGTCTTGATTGGCATGATGGAAACATTTATCTGTGTAGAGATACAAAATTCCTCCAACGTTAGTACATTTTACTCTCTGTGGATGGTATATATCTGTCTATACAATGTATATCCATATATGCATAAACCCTTTTCCCCATAAACTTACTTTTATCATGTCCACAGGGCATGCCAGTGTCAAAACTCTGAAGCTGGGTGTGATGACACATATCTATAACCCCAGCGCTCAGGAGGCTGATGTAATAGGATCAGAAGTTGGAGGCCACCCTGGGTAATTTAGTGATTTAATGAGACCCGGCTCAAAAAATAAAAAAGGGCTCCAGATGTAAAGGCCCTGGATTCAATCTTTAGTGTTATACACCAAAATAATAATATGAAGAATATAAAAAGTAGTATATTTTATTGCAGAGTTTGGTCAGTACAATAAAAGAAGAAGAAACTATCATAACCCTAGCACTCCAAAACTGCCTCTCCTAATATTTATTTTTCCTAGCCTAAGCAAATACTCTATTCCAGAATGTGTAACTCAAAATGAGTTTAAGTAACTAGTTCAGTCATTATTACATCACCCAGTGAGCAGCATCGGGAATGTATTTGGCCCGCAAGACAGAGAAGAGGGAAGGAATAGTGAGACAATTCAGAAGGCACACGCCGTCCTTCTTGCTACTTGTGACAACTTCCGGATTCCCACAATCCCTCTGTTCATTTCCAAGACTTCTGAGGACTTGGGGCCCCTCTCCCTGAACTATGTCACAGCCCATCTGTTGTCCCAGCATGGGACTGCCCCTTCCCTGAGGAGGGAGATCTGAGGCTGCTGTCGGCCTCCTGCTTTTCCAGCCTCTTTCTCTTTCATGACTTCCCCTGGGTGGCATTCCAGTGCATGCTGTGGACTTGGAGTTGTGCAGTGCCTGCCTCCGCAGCTCGTGCCGCTCGGTCAGCGTCTTGTCCCTGATGCCTTCCTCTGTCCCGAACCTTAAAGCCATGTTCGCTTGCTCCTGAGCAAAGCGTAGTATGTCTTGATGAATTATGTAAGATTTTAAAATCCTGAAACAGAATTTCCCAGTCCTGAAATCCTACAGGTCTGGGAGAGTCTTCAGAGGCTGGCAGCAAAAAGCCCACCAAACTCAGGAAGTTTTGTTTCTCAAAACAGAATGCAAGATTTCAGTCTAAAATTGTATTGTATACCAGACTAACACTGAGCCACTTGCCTCTTTTCCTAGAATGTATTTTAAAAAGTAGTAATGAGGGGCCGGGGAGTTAGCTCAGTGGTTCCGGCGCCTGTCTTGCAAGCGCAAGGGCCCGGGTTCGATTCCCCAGTAACCACATAACAATACTGGGTGTGGAGACCCCACGCCCAGCAGCAACCAGTACCACACACCACAGTGCCGGGCGTGGTGGCTCAGGCCTGTAATCCCAGCACTCGGGAGGCAGAGGCAGGAGGATTGTGATGTGAGTTTGAGGCTGAGCTCAGGGCCAGCCTGAACCACAAAAGCGAGACCCTGTCTCAAAAAGCCTAAAAAAAAAAAAAAAAAAGTAGTAATGAGGGGCCAGGGATTTAGCTCAGTGGTTTCAGCGTCTGCTGTGCAAGGTCCCTAGTTTGATCCCAGGTAACTACACACCACCATGCCGGGCGTGGTGATTCACACCCATCAGCAATCAGTACCATATACCCCAATGCCAGGTGTGGTGGCTCACCCTGTAATTCCAGCCCTTGGGAGGCAGAGGTAGGAGGATTGCTGTGAGTTTAAGGCTGAGCTCAGGGCTAGCCTTGAACTACAAAGTGAGACCTTGTCTCAAAAAAAAAAAAAAAAAAAAAAAAGTAGTAAGGTCAGGAGATTGCAGAGCTGAAGTAAGGGCATTTTCTATTTAATTAGATGCTATATTTGCTAAAAAATTTAAATTGCTCTTTAACAATACAGAGATGACTTCAGTCGTAAAGTTGAGATTAAATAAATGTTACACAAAGATTTAACAAGACTAAATATTATAATGTTTTTTAAAGTATTAAAAGAGTTTGAGATTTTGCTGGTATTAGATTATATTATAGTTAAGAGCACCAGATTTTCTGCTCTTCCAAGGGGCTTAGATGCAGGGAAAATAGTCAAATGGGTTTAATCTGTAGCCCTGGGGGATAAGAAGTTTTACATAGTCAGGCCCAGTGACATATGTCTGTTATCCAGCGACCTGGGAGACTGAGGCAGGAGGATTGCTTGAGCCCAGGAGTTTGAGGCTAACTTTGGCAACATTGGGAAACTCTGTCTTGAAGTTCTTTTAAAAATGTGTATTTCTTACATAAGTATTAAAGATAATCACAGCTGTAAAGCAGCCAATATTTAATTGTCCAGGAAGTATAAGGATAATATTAAAGTCTTTCCAAAGAAAGATGACTGACTCATTATGAGGGAAAAGGCCAGAGGAAACAAGATTTCAACTGGATCTTAAGATAGTTATAAGTTGGAAATAAGAGAAAGACGATGTTCCAAGAAGGTGTGGGCAAACATGGGAAAGATCAAAGTTGATTTTTTTTTTTAGGTTTTTTGAGACAGGGTCTCGCTTTGTGTTTCAGACTGGCCCTGAGCTCAGCCTCCAACTCACATCACAATCCTCCTGCCTCTGCCTCCCGAGTGCTGGGATTACAGATGTGAGCCACCACGCCTGGCACTGTGGTATGTGGTACTGGTTGCTGCTGGGTGTGGGTCTCCACACCCAGTATTGTTATGTGGTTCCCGGGGAATCGAACCCGGGCCCTTGCGCTTGCAAGACAGGCGCCGGAACCACTGAGCTAACTCCCCGGCCCCAAAGTTGATTTTGAGACAGGGAATAAAATGGTTTCATCAGAGGCAAGAGTTTACTAGTAGTACTGTGGAAACTGACAGGGTACATCAGTGTCAGATCTGGAAGAGTTTTGAATGACAGGATAAGGAGTATGGACTTTATTTATAAAGACACGGAAATCATTTAAGCTTTCTAAGCAGAATAACACGTGAAAATATAATTAAAACTAAATCTTTGAAAAGTAATGATAAAAAATATTGATATGGTAGTGTTAAGGTGGTATTTTTTCCCTTTATTTTACAAACATTCTGTAATGATTCAGTTTTTTATAGTTCAAAATTATTCTCAAGGCTTTTTGCTAAAAAAAAATAAGTAACCTTTTTCTGATCTCCATGTATTACTTTTTTTCTCCTATGATTCCTTTCCCAGAACACTTTTGGTTTTAGGTATCTGGTTTTTATATGCAATAAATTGAGGTGCCCAGCTGGCTTCCTGTCCTTCTTGGGTTCCGAGCCAATAGTACATGGACAGGCTCACATACAGGACTATCTCTATCATGCCTGGTTAGGAATTTTCTTGCTTAAGGATCATGGGTTGTTCTTATTAATATAATTAGGAAGCATTCTGCTTTTCTTTCATAATCTTATCAGAAGATCTCTGCCCAAATACATATTGATGCCTCCTTGATTTTTTACTCGACTCATTTTTCTGTACATGATACAAGTCTCTATAAAATGCTGTCCTGATTCCTTTCCTCACATAGAGCTCACCACCACTGTCTTCTCATCCCCACAGGCTAATGGGAAAACAGAAGCGTTGTGGGTTAGCCAGTAGGCGTACTGGAAGAATGACGGGGAGAGTATTCCTCGGCTATCCAACATGTAAACGTTTTTGCTCTGTATTTTTTTTTTTTTTTTTTAGGTTTTTTGAGACAGGGTCTCGCTTTGTGGTTCAGGCTGGCCCTGAGCTCGGCCTCTAACTCACATCACAATCCTCCTGCCTCTGCCTCCCGAGTGCTGGGATTACAGGCGTGAGCCACCACGCCCGGCACTGTGGTATGTGGTATTGGTTGCCGCTGGGGTGAGTCTCCACACCCAGTATTGTTATGTGGTTACTGGGGAATCGAACCCGGGCCCTTGCGCTTGCAAGACAGGCGCCGGAACCACTGAGCTAACTCCCCAGCCCTTTGCTCTGTATTTTTAAAATTGTGGTCAGGCTGGAGGTGTAACATATGTGTGGTGTGTGTGAGACCCTGGGTTTTACCCTTAGCATCACAAAAAAAAAAAAAATTAATGAATAAGTAAAATATATCTAATTTGTCTAAATAACATTTATCTATTAACTATGTTTAAGCACATAACTGTACCATTAAGTGTTGTGCAGTCTTTATCAGCATCCTATTCCAAAATATTTTCATGTCCCAACTGACACGCTGTGCCACTGAACAGTAACTGCAAACAATGTGTGATCGCAAAGTGCATATTACTGCATCTTTCTTTGAAATAAGCAAGACAAAGTTGAAAGAAGTGAGATATAGTAGAAACAATGCTACTTTTGCCATGCAGATCTGGGTTAGAATTCTGGTTCTTTCAAAATTAACTGTTTGATAATGAAGATGCTATTTCTTCTCTGAATTTCTTCACTGTTCCCTGGGACTCAGATTTACCATTGTGGGTAGTTGTGAGGAACAAGGTAAATGATCCATTTCCATCGATAGGGCTTGTAGTAATTCTTCCCCTCTGTGTAGACACATTCCCATCTGTCTGTCTTATAGAAACTGAGATGCCCAAAGATTCCAGTCATTTTAGTGCAAACCTTGAGCTATTCCTTTCACTTCTTTCCCTCTATTTTCCCAGCTTTGAACACCTACCTATTCTGTTTATGTTTACTACTTTTGGGATGTCAGAAGGTAGACTAATGGCTTGGTTTTATAGTAAACTCATCTGTTTTTTTGTGTACCTCTTTCCAAGGAAAAGTCACATCTGTAAAACATTCCTAATTGGTGTTCTTAATGAATGTTAGGATCTGGGGAACTCCAAAGAGGCGCTATCAAATGAGATGGCTAGCAGGACATTCATTTCTTCCCAGGCTGGATTGCAGTGAAGGCTGAAAGCTAAGGGCAAGAGTTGCTAATATGGTGAAGCCTGGGGAGGCTCCTCAACCTGAGCTTACCAAGATGGGATAAAGTGGGCTATATCTCCACTACCCTCCCTGCCATGGAGACCAATAGAGAAGATGTCGAGGGTGAGCCTCTTCATCGAATGGGAAGAGATACTGCCCCTTACAAATCAAGTGAAAAAGGAGGTGCTTCCAACAGAATCACTCTTAGTCGATGATGCCCTGGAGAAGCATCTTATTTCCTTGTGGGATATCAGCTTATATCACAGACTCATTGGTCACCCCAGTGCTGGTGTGAGCAGGAACAAGAGAGTGGAAAGATACAGCTGGACTCCATCAAAGTACAATTAAAAAAAATAAAACAGCTACAGGCTCGGTGCTAGGAAGGTGGTACCACTGTCAACTCTCGAGGTGCTGGTATTGTGTGCTCACTTTGCAATGTCAGTTCAGCTCAGCTGAACTAGACCACCCAAACCCCCTTTGTTACATGTTTCCAGTTAGGGCTGGCCACAAAAGGAGAGCCCCAACTCTCACAGGATTTCCACTGCCCGATGGCTTCGCTGATGGTGTGGGAAGCAAACTGGCCTGAAGCTTCAGCTCCCATAAGATCCCTTCCTCCTGCACCCCCAATTTCAGACCAGCTGCAAAAATGGCTCCACCACAAGAGCAGTAGCTTCTCCTGTGAGTTTGTGGCACTGGAACCAGGACCTTTGAGATAGGACAGGGTTGACATGGATTCCGGTGCAACACAGATGTGAATTGTACTCTCTTCCACCCAGTGTTCATTATCTTGTCCTACATTTTTTTTTTTTTTTTTTTTTTTTGAGACAGGGTCTCACTTTGTAGTTCAAGCTGGCCTGGAGTTCAGCCTCAAACTCACATCACAGCAATCCTCCTGCCCCTGCCTCCTGAGTGCTGGGATTACAGGCGTGAGCCACCATGCCGGCACTGTGGTATATGGTAGTGATTGCTATTGTATATGGTTAACCGAGGAATCAAACCCAGGCCCTTGCGCTTGCAAGACAGGCCCCCGAACCACTGAGCTAAATCCCCGGTCCTTGTCCTGAATCTTAAACATCAGATGTTTGTCTTGTGTAGAAATATAGTAAAGACACACACAGGCCAACACACAAATACATGAAAATAGGTAGAGAGAAGAAATACTGCCAGTGTATTATCAAATGGAAGGTCAAATCCTTAGCGGAAAATTCCTTTGTCTCTCAAACAAGAGTAACTGTAAAAACATAGATGTGAGTTCTTTCTTCGTGTTTACATTGAGATGGAGAAATCAGTCATGTGAACACGGGTTTGAATGGAAACTTGAGCAGAAAGACTCAAAAACACATTCCTGTAACTTTAGATCAGTGAGATTTGACATGTCATCTCTATATACAGACACTTCTATGCATGTACATAATGCCTTGTACATGGTGTAGACATATTTACACAGAGCATGAAGATTCCAGAGTGAGTCTAACCAGGGCATCCACTGGGAACTCCAGCATACTCAGGCATGGCTGAAGAGCCAGAGATGAGACCACCCAGGATCTATGTATATGAGGGTCTGAGATCCCACATGCATGCAGCATTGCTGGGACATGCTGGGACAGAGAATAGATGCCCAAGAATAAGACCACCTGCTTTTGGAGAAACAGGCAGATCTGTGACTGCCTTTTCTTGCCCTAGAGAGTTGCACTTGAGAGAAAAGGTTGCTGTGTGCACAAGTCTGTGGTCTGGAATTATACTTCAGAGTGGGTCAAATTCCTGTAGTATCTATGTGCTATATCGGTGTCACTGAGGTGTCCCAGTATACCTCTCACAGCCAGGACCTAAGAAAAGGATGATATCCCAAGAATTTGTGGGCCACGGAAGAGTATAAGGAAAGACTGTTGGAAGTCACTCAACACGGGCTAGTGGGGCCCGTGAACACAGGCTTGTGACAGGAACAGCACCTATCCACTGTGACACAGCTCTGCTGACCTTTCTGTGCACCCCTGCAGCTCATTCACCCTGTTATCAGCCTCCTGCCCACGACAAATTCCTCTTCTCCCAACTTTGAGGCTGCATGCCCACTCCAAGCAGCCCCTTCACAACTCCTCTGCAGAAGCTGGCATCCACGGTGCCAAAGCACCTGGTCACGGCGATGCTGGCTTCACAGGACACATGGCCCTTCTAGGCTAAGTCACATCACTGCTTAGCTCAGAACAACTGTCCAGCTTTCCTGTCTCACTCAGGAGAAGCCTGATCTATAAATACATCTTGAATCAATAAATGCAACTCTTTAATAACTGTAAGTATGACTTTGTAAATACTTACTGACAGGCCTCTACTAGGTGGTATGATTCTTGGGAACACAAGACTTAGTCATCCTTTTATTTACTAATCTAATACATGTCTGACAATTGCTATTTAAAATCTCTCCCAAAAGCTCACTGGATTGAAGGCTTGGTTGGCACTTTATGGAGATTTGAAATGAATGGATCATTGCATTAATCCACTGAGAAGATTATAATCGATGGCATATGGACAGGTAATGAAAATAGGTGAGATTTCAGCAAGGGCCTTGCTGAAGGGTGTGACCTTGGGCACTTACCTGGTCCTGGCCCCATGTGATTTCCTTCTCTGCTTCTTCACAGCCCCGGGGTAAGCATCTTTCCTCCACCACATGCTTCCATCATGATGGGTATGCCTCACTGCAGGCCCAAGAGAAAGAAACCAGCTGGCTGCAAACCGACCGAAACCTCTGCAAACAAGAGCCGAATAAACCTTTCCTCCTTGAAGATGTTGCTCCCTGGTATTTGGTCACTGTGGCGACCCGTACAAGTTTCTGAGTCCTCATGTTAGGCAGTGGAGATGCCATTATGACAAAATAGTCCTGACCCCAGTCCTCAGGACATCTGCATCTACCATATATTACAAAAAGTAAGTTTTGACAAAATGTTCATGAGGGGTAGTATGTTGAAGACGGAGATAGCACTGTGGAAAGGAAGTTGTAGGAAGCACTGGATGTTCATAACAACAGCCAAGATGGACCACGCACTTCCTGCGTGTCAGGAACTATCACAAGTAAGTGATCCCCATTTTACAGAAGAAAGTCGGAGGACAGGGGAATCACATACCTTTCCCAAATTCACACATCTAGTACACGGCAAAGGTAAGATGTGAACTCTGGCAGCCTGCTTCCAGAGCCATTCTCTTCGTGATCAGGCTAGAGAAGGTTCTAGAATTCCAACCTGCCACTGTACACAGGACAACTTTTTCTTTTTTCCATCTCTAGCATCTGATGCATATGTGGTTCTTGAGGTGACACCCCACTCTCTGCAGAGTCCCCAAGCTCAGAGGCTGTTCTGCTTGTACCATGTGGCTACCTATTCATGCACGGCCTTATTAATTATAATAGTCACTTAGTTTAGTGCTTCACTATTTGCAAAGCCTCTTCACATGCCTTATCTCATTTCAGTGTTGTAATACTCACTGGTAGGTGTTGTGATACCTGTTTTGTAGGAGGAGAAACTGCCAGCGAGCATGGAAGAATGGCATTGCTGGAAGCCATGTTTTCTTCGAGCCCAAGGAGCCTCTGGAGAACCTCACTGGAATCTCTGCTCTTGGGTGTGGACGTCACTAGCTGAGAGGTCTTGAGCAAGTCGCCCTGTGCGGGCGTGCTTTCCGAAGCTCAGCATGTCACCCTTAAGCAGAGTTTCTCAACTGTCCTACTGACATTTCGGGGGTGGGTCTGGTATTACCACAAGTCATATAACATCATTCCTGGCTTCTACCCACTAGATGCCAGGAACGTCCCTTCCCAATTTGTCACAAGCCAAAATATCAAGAATATTGGCATATGTCCCCTGGGGATGAAAGTGGCCCTAGTTGACAACTACTTCCTTGAAGACAGGCCAACGAGAGCCAACAGTCATGAGTCTCGTTCTCAGGGATGTAGCTGTGCAGAGATGGACCCACAAGGTCCTCCCAGTTGCACAGTCCCATCAAAGGCCCCCTCATCTCCAAAGCAGGAATCCAGATTCGGACCTAGAAGCCCAGCATGTGTCTTATTTTTGCATCACTAATATAAATATGCTTGGTTCTGCCACAGCCTCTCCATCAGGATGAGCTGCGGCTGCGAGGGAGGTGGGGGATGTGCCCCGGCACGGAGCTCGCAGAGCCAGTGACAGGCTGAAGGCCTGAGCTATCTGGTGTTTCCAGGGCCCCTTTGGCCTCCTAGGCCTAATGGGCCAGAGCACTAGTGAACTATGAACCTACCTGGATATTTAATTTGAAGACTCAGGTTCTAGCTCTGGCTTCACCATTTGCTGGTTTGCTCTTCCCTGACTTAGTGACACCTGTCTTGCTTCCTTAGTTGAGGGGAAGCACACAGAAATCTTTTAAACTGAACTGCATGTGATTCTACCAGATGAAAATTCTCTGTTGTCTGTGACAGGCCTCCGAATTGTTGCCAGAATATGTACCATGGAGACATTCTTTGGGGTTAAGCCACAGTCTGGAACAAATCTGAAATGGGTGCCAGCTTCCTGGAGCTCTGGGCCAGCTTCTCTGAAGTCGCTGTCTCTGTGCTTTGCCTGTGTCGCTCACTGGTCTACTTGCCCATAGGTTCGCAGGGACGAAGTCCCCTCTTGAAAGGGCCAATGAAATCTGGAGCACAGCTGGCTCTGAGAGCCACCTCCCATCCCCAGCCAGGGCAGGTGGCCAGGAGGCTCGGGCAGGTCACTAACTCTTCTGTGTATGACTGAGGGAGTTCAGGAAATTACACTGCCCATTTATGAATTAGTGCATACACCATGAATTTTAGAGTACTACTTGTGATTTCTTTGAGTTAACAAGAAATGTCAAGGATTCTAAATACATGCAGGTATCATTTTTTCTGTATTTTCTATCTTAAATTACCACTTAAAATGTGTGTTCTTTTTAAAAAGTCTGTCCTTTTTATTGGAGTGTGTGTGTGTGTGTGTGTGTGTG
>PVIR01012209.1:0-45159 GCA_004026965.1 Petromus typicus | reverse complement strand
TAGAAAGAGTACTTCACAGAATCCTTTACCCCAAGTCATTCTGCTCTTAGGAGCGGTCCTAAGGGAAAGCAGAGGCTGATGAGGCTTAGATTGGGTCAACATTCATGGGCCTGGATAGAAGAGAGGAGTTTAACTAACGTCTGGACAAGTCGAAGTCCCAAGTAGCTTTCCCAGACTTACTGGACACAAGTAGTTTGGCTAATCATTTGTGAAACAATGAATGCGCCCTTGGACTTCTGCCACGGCTGTGTCTTGGGTATGAAAAGGGAGTCATATTGTGAAGGGAGTTGGGGCAAATTGTTTCAGAAACACCAAAATACAAACCAGTGGGACCATTCCTCTTTTGCTACTTGTTTTCTTTTTTCTAGGACTGGAGATTGTCCTCAAGGCCTTTGCACTGAACTACATCCCCAGCCCTTCTTGTATTTGTTTAAATTTTGAGGCAGGGTCTCAATTTGCAAAAGAGCCAGGCTGGCCTTCAAGCCGGAACTCTCTTATCTCAGCCTCCTGGAGTAGGAGGAATATTGGCCTGTATAATTCTGGCTGTGGGGGAATTTCTTTAACTTTTTTTTCATTTACGTAGAATCACGGAGTTAGGGTAAAGTTTATCATTTTCAAGAAAGTGATGGATACAGAAATTTCAGAAAAGTACTGCCAGTTATACATAATAGATTAGCAGAAAGACCAGAGGAAGAAAATAGCAAACTTAAGATTGCTACAGTCCCACAGATGTTAAAAAAAAAAAAATGGAACATGCATGATTATAGTAGCAGAAATAGGAAGCACATTCCACAGCAGGGTGTACTGTCTGCAGATCAGGATAGCGATGATACTCAGAATTGTCTTTAATGGCAAAGAAAGTGTGGTTTGGGGGTGGGTCACTATTTGCATCCTCTATTTTTTTTTTCCTTTTAACATTGATTTTATTGGTACATTTTATGTACACATCATGATCATATTTGACATTGAGAATTTGTACCAGTATATCACACAATTTCTCATTTTTTCATATTCCTCTGTCCACCCCACAACACCTTCCACCTATGTACATGAGCTTTGCTTCCTTTTTTACCATCAAATTTTCCTTCCTTTCTTTACTTACCCTTACCCAGTTTTTCCCACTAAACATTTTGAGATTTCCTACCTATCACATGACTGTGGGAGATTCTGAACATCATATGAAAAGGTGAATTTTCTTCTAAAGATTAGCTTGAAAATGTGATGAAGGCATAGTTTTTTTCCTTTAAAACTCTTAAAAGGAAACTTCACCAAATGCTTAAGATTGTGTGCCTGAACACACGGTGCAATTTTTAATTTGATAAAACTACTACAAACCTGGGCTTACTGTAGAAAATGCCAATGTATAAGCAGCTTACATTAAGGCAAAAGATTTAAATGAGAACTTTCAAGTAAAACAGCTTATAAAAGGCAGAGCCTTTGAAAGGAAAATAAAAATGATTGTACTGTTGCTCTTTGTGTAAAGATCAATTGAGTCATAAAACAATGCACTTTTTACACAGTCCAGTCTTAAACTCTAATAGCATCAATTGTATAATCAAGCTGTGTATTCTACTCTGTTAAAGAAATTCAAACAGTTTTGCCAAAGATAATGTTTTCTCTGCAATCGGACCTCAGCAGTTCTAGCCCAGAGTTAGGATATCCATTTGGGAAGAGTTCAGTACAATGCCAAACCACCAGCTATAAAAGGACACAGTACAATGTATGCAGCCACTAAAATAGGAAGAAACTACACTGTTATGACAAAATTGCTGTGCTAAAAGAGATCAAACATTGATTAAGATATCTACGAAGAACCTCAAACCTCATGGCACAACTGAAATCTTAGGCTACTTTTTAAGCTCCAAGAGATCCAAGTGCCTTTTGTTGCAAATAATATTTGCTTCAATGAAGTTTCACAACTATGAAAGGGTTTTATTATTATTCTTGAAAATTCTTGTTAGTGTAATTATTTTTTGTGTCATTGTTTCATTTTAGAAAATGGCCACTGACTTTCATTAAGGACCAAGATCCTGAGGAGCATCTCTGCAAAGTAGTTTATTTACCTATCTCTCTATATCTTCATTGAGATGGATTGCCAAGAGCCAGTGGACACTTGTGGGCAGAGGGCCTGCCTGTTCATGAGAAAGAGATTTCTTGTAGAACTTGAGTGTTCAAATACATCTCCTTCTCCGGACCTTTCATTCTTGTGTCCAGGAGAAGCACAGAGTTCTAGGATCATCCTCATTTCTGCAGGTTCTGCGTGGTGACACCTCCCTGCAGGCTTGTGGGAGGCAACAAGAAGTATCTGCCTTATCTCCTCTCTGTGTGGAGTTTTGTGATATCTGAACATCCTTGCTGAGCACCCACACAGTGAGCACAATAAGGGTTACCTCTGTGGGACAGTTTTTGGATACATCTCAAATATATCTGTGGAAAAGAGTAGAATTTTTGTGATTCTTACAAAATATAGATTATATTATAAAATAGAGCAAAATAATTGAGAAATTTCAGAAGACACTCGTGCTGCTATTTCTTAGCAAGTATATATCTAAATGTGTATTCCCTTTGACACATTCCATGTGAATTCCTCCCCTGGTAAAGTGAAATTTCTGTTTATGAGTAAGTTCTTTTTCTTAGTTACATTCACTATTGATCTATAAATGCAAAGCCTTCAGTTTCCAGTCATAAAAGCAATGTAGGATATTTCAAGAAGTCTTCCAACTGGGAGACTCAAGCAGAGACACTACAGACAATAATTCAGTCAAAACAAGTGTCAAAAGCACACTGAATTCTATTAGGGATCTGGAGGTTCATTAGCCACTGTAAGCAATGAAATTGCAATAGTTATCTTAACTTTGGAGTGTTTAATGGACTAGAGGAGCTATTTCTGTATCTAAATTTGGAACCTATAACAATGACAGATTTAGTAAAGCATATAAAACATTTGAAAGTAGAAAAAAAAAAACATGTCTTCTATCCAATCACAAAAGAGAGCACTTTTTCAACATCACTCAGTTTACCTCTTTAGATAGAGTTACACCTATTAATTAGAGTTGATTACTTCATCTTCATCTTTGATTCTTTGTGAACAGGTGTTTAAAATGACATGTTTTTGTGAGTGACATTTTAATCAAATTTCATTTTTTTTAACAGAGTTCCAGGAATGTCTGATCTCAAATGAGCTTATTGAAGAATAACAGTGAAATCCAGGCTGATTATTTTACAGATGTTAATATTCATTCCATATCTAGTTTCCTTAAGCATAACACGATGATTTAATTTTCTTCAATAAGAACTTAAGTAGTCCATCATGGAGCAGAAAACTGCCATTTATTAAAAGGTCATTTGAAACTTCTGAATTAGTTGGTAAATATCAAGGGATTATTTTTGTCAGTTTTTACCTCTGAATCTTCCAAATTTCTTTAAGGACAAATCTGCTAACTCCAAACTTCTAAAAATACTTGACTTTCAATGATTAAATTTACATCAAGTGGCCTCACAATGTTTCCTCAATGTGATTATTGTTTTTTAAATAAAATTTGAATTTAAAATAATTTATCTAATTCAATCTGCCTTTAATGTAGTATCTTTTAAATTTTTCCTAGAATATAAAACTCAGGCCGGGGATATAGCTCAGTGGTTCCGGCGCCTGTCTTGCATGCACAAGGGCCTGGGTTCGATCCCCGATAACCACATACCTATACTGGGCGTGGAGACTCACCCCAGCAGCAACCAGTACCACATACCACAGTGCCGGGCATGGTGGCTCACGCCTGTAATCCCAGCACTCGAGAGGCAGAGGCAGGAGGATTGCTGTGATGTGAGTTGGAGGCTGAGCTCAGGGCCAGCCTGAACCACAAAGTGAGACCCTGTCTCAAAAACAAAAACAAAACAAACAAGCAAAAAAAAAAAAAAAACCTAGAATATAAAACTCATGATTTGCTTTAAATGCATGATGGTCATGATTCAGTAAGTTCTAAGTAATGAAGTATGAATTTTTCTCAGGAACATTTACATATTCCACTTATGTATTCAAACATAGCCAGATACTATAGATATTAAATTAATTTATAAGGTTGCTTATTGATATTTTTAACATACTACCCACACTTAGTATAGGATTTTGCCTGTACTCTTATGAGTAAAAATTGCATAATTGTATTTTATAAAAAACTTGTAATCAGCCTCAATAATATTACTTTCTCTTCTCTAATAGAGTTATGTTTTTCTTTGTGATTTAAAATCCTCAGTTTCTTCATTTCAACATCTGTACATAAACTGTGTCTCTACTTCTCTGTCTCCCTCCCTGGATCTGTAATTTGCATCAAATTTGGAATGTGTTAAACCTACATTTCTATAGTTTTCTGCTTTGTCTTTCTCTTCTCTTCCAGGACTGTTTGACTACCTGAAGTTTTCTCACAGTTCAGGAATCCATCTTTGCTTCCCTCTCTCTTCCCGCTTCCTTTCATCTTTTTTTCAATTAGTCTCTTTTCTCTCTACGTAAATATTTGTATCTTCAATTCCACTTTCATTTCTTCTGCAATACTGTATCAGCCATTAACTTGTATGTACTATATCTGTTTTTCTCATACATTTTGGTTTTCATTTTTAGAAATCTGGCTTAGTTACATTTAGATTAGTGTCCTTAATCTATTTTCTTGAACATGCAGAATATGCCTAAATGTCCTTGTTTATCATTTCTACTTCCTTTGCCATTTCGGGATAAGGTTTGATTGATTTTTTTCCTCATTATGGACTGGAGTTTTCTACTTCTCATGCCAGATTCTTTTTTTCATACTGGAGATGATAGACGATGGGTTCTACCATTTTGCTTGTTGATTAGGTTTGCATACATTGTTACATCATTGAAGATAGCTTTGAGATATACTGATGTTCCTTGGAAATAGTGACCCAGCTTAGACCCAATTATTTTAAAGATCTATTAGGCAGTACTTTTAATTTTTTCCTGCTAGTAAGGTGGATTTTTCTCAGTAATCTAATTGCCCTGTAAATTACAATGTTTTTCCCTTGTGTTTGGCCTTTCTGTGTATCCCAGGCTTGTTCTGTGGTATTTTTTCAGTTATCAGAGCACCCTATGTAGTTAGTTATCTCTGGTTCTTTCTTGGTAGCTTTCTGTTTGCTGGTGCAGCTGCTGTAAACACTACACATTTCGATTTCACTCCATTTTCAAAGATATCGCCTCAACTCTGAGAGGTTTTGGGGATCTAACTGAGTTCTATTTCCCTGGACTATAGCATGGAAATTGCTCTTGACAGCGCTCTGGGTAGTCACAGGCTTACCTCATTTGTTTCTCATCTCCTGTGATCTAATGTCTTTTATTGCAAATGAAGAGTCATTGTTTGATTCATTATTCTTGCTCTTGAGATGTTCTTGGTGGTAAGATAAATCTACCCTTTGTTATCCCATCTTGACTAGAATCAGAAGGGTCTAAATAGGATAAAGCCATGTTTAACATGGAAAGGTGTACACATATGTTTCACAGTGGGTTGGAAATACAAATTTAATGACAATTTAAAAAATTCTTTGGAAAATTGTTCTGAGTTCTCATATATAATATGTATCATTCTGTACCAAAGAGTTGTATGTTTAAAAAAGAAATTTAAAAACTATGGATTACACACTCATTGTTCAGTATTACATCTTAAAGAGTGTAAATCTAAATGTTCAGTATTAAGCAAAAGGAATAAGTAGGTTCTGTCTAACCTACTTAAAAATTTTTTTAAACATAAAAGCTAAAATTATTACTAAAAATAAAAATTTAGACCTAGTAAAATACAGTCTACCATGCTTTATCTTGCAGGAAAATTTATAAAAGATGAAAAGTTACATAAATAATTCTTGATGTATTTAGCTAAAATTTAGAATATTTATAGAAAATAATGTATCCATTTGATTGGAGTCTCATGGAGTTTTTATTCAAAAGAAAAGATTTATGTTATGCTATAAATTGAAATAGTTTGCTTATATGTAGAACTTATAATTAAACATATAAAATGTATGACAGTTTATTTTGTTATCTCAACTATAAAATACATTCATGTGTGTTACTATACATCAAATAAATGTACAGCATTGAATGCTGGCCTAGCATCAGGCACTGTATAATACACAGGAAAGTATATTTTCTAATTCCGTAGTAAGGTGTTTTACAAAGAAGTAAAGAGGCTATTGAACCAAATAAACAGCTAATGAATGATGTTTGACAGCAAAACTATAGGTTATTTTACTTGGTATTAACTGACATTTATATATGTCCAATCTATGAGCAAGTGAAAGTGCTTTTGGTGCTTTAGAGTCATAATGATGTTGTATCACTTTATGAGCTCTTTATTGAGCCCTACAAAATTTATATAATTTTTCTATTCTTTTCATTCTATCTATATGTACCCAAGTAATTTAAATTGTATTGCTTTTAATTTAAAAGCCACAACATTATTTAATTCTATGAAGTTTTAAATTATAAGGTGTGAAACTGCTTTTTCACATTTCACCATCTTCTGTTGCTGAAAATGTCTACCTCATGCTTATGGAATTCAAGTAGTGAAAACACTTATTAAATTTGACTTGCTGGTTAATATAATTCCTAATATTTAGTTGCTTTAATATTTCATAGAAATTGAAACTTACATCATATATCTTCTCTGTCAATTGTTTTTGTTTTCCCTTATTTCTCCAAGATACAGCAGTAAATAACTGTTAGTAAGATGAAAAGTAACCTTTGAGTATTCAAAGTAAAGCATGCTCCCTTCTGTGTTGTAGTCGTGTGTGTGTGTGTGTGTGTGTGTGTGTGTGTGTGTGTGTGCATGCGCGCGTGCGCATATGTGTATTGTGGTGGCTACTCTTTAAAGACACTTAGACGTTTGAAAGACAAAATGTCACAGTAGAGCCACATCCTGTCTTGATAAAGTGAAATATGTGTGGGGGAAGCCAGTGAACCTCTTGAAGAGCCTCTTGAGGCCCCATTTTTCAGGCCACAGTGAGGTCTCAGTTATACCAGCAATGTACAGGAACCTCTAACAAAGCTGAGTACATTATAACGATGATGCACATTGAACGGCAGATGACACAGAAGTGTTGCCGGAGAGGAGGGGTCTGGTCATCGAACACAGGGCCCGGGAGAGCAGGTGACGGATGTACAGACCTGGGAGGCCCTGGTTTGACTGACCAAAACTAAAGGACTTGGTGCAAGTAGGGAGGTCTCTGAGTGGGAGGAGATGGGAAGTCTGCATCTCAGTGGATGGAGTGGGTATTTACAGAACCACACCTGGCTCTTGGTCTAGGCTTTTCTTTTACCGCCTGAAGCTCATGGATAACAGGTCAGGGTATGGGGAAGGCTGCACTCTGAACCCAGTTATTCTCAGGTCACCAAAGAAGGAAAGTCCCCAGCTCCGTGCTCTTGGACGAGGCACGTGGATTTCCTTTGATTTCCATTACAACAGGTTCCTAGAATATCCTAGCTGTAGATCAGATTATTAAATACACTCCTATTTATTATGGTTGAAATCACCCTGAGAAGTGAGAAAACACAAGTATTTAAAAATAATATTTTAATATTTAAAAAGTTTAATAATAATATTTTGATTTTTAAAAGGTCTGGCTTAGCTTGAGATAATGCCAATGACACTTGTCCTAGTGGACGGGAAGCGGGATGTGAAGGGCAGCTTGATACCCATCTGAATGTTTACTTGCAGAGTAGCATAGAAGGAGCTTCTGCCAGTTCATCACTAAGTTGATCACTATTTAACCACTATTAGTTCCTTCATGGATCCAAGTACAGGTGACAATGAAGTACCAGTGAACACATCATCTTAACTTTCTTCTGGGTCCTTAATAAGACTTTCCTCAGAATTTCTGGAGGAATATCATAGTAATCATTCCTTTTTTTTATATGGACCCATTTTATAAGTAAAATTGAAATGTCTCAGCTGACCAGCCACTGTAGAGAAGGTAAAGCTCATTAACCAAGCTCCTGTTTTTGATGAGTAGAGTTCACAGTGGAATAAATCACGAAATGAGAATCTGGTAATGAATTCTCCTTCCTGGGCAAATAATGCGTACAGAAAAGAAACAGTGGCTTTGGACTTCATGCTACACCCACCACGGGCCAGTAGCAAATCCTTCCCGTGCTCAGCACCAAGGCTAGAGCTCCCTGACGTGGGAAGTACTCTATTCTGTTTGTAACTATGACTACTGGTCCGTCACCGTGATTTTTTTATTAGCCATGAAACCTAAATGGGCCTCAGTTAAATAAAAAAATAAATGTTCAAAAGGGGAGGAGAATGAGGGAAAAAGAAAGAAGGGACAGCAAAAATAAGAAAAGAAGAAAAAACAGAAATAAACTTTGTGTGAATAAGGGAGTGGAAAGCTGGAAGGGAAAAAAGGGGGATGGGAAAGAACAAGACCAACATATGTCATGTACAGGTACAAGATCCTAGTGGTGAGTGTGATCATAATGTACACCTAGAATGTATCACCAAACTTAATGAGTAAACATGTAAAAATAAATTTTCATATGCATGAGTGGATTTATAAAAGTGACTCTATTCCTAAAGGATTGGATTTGATTTGAACTGGATTATTCAAATAGCTTCAGTTTTTCTACCATTGAAGTTCATGAAAACCCCAAATCCAACCACACTTCATCCCAATAAACTCAGGGGAAAGTATACTGATTTTCTTTCTTCACAGTTTTTCAGATAAATATAGTTAATTTTTCGATGGCATAATAGAAAAGAGAATTACAGAAGTTTGGAAGAATTTCAGGTGATATAGTTCTTCATTGTGTGTGTCAATCCTAATATGGAGTATGTTTATTCTTATCCAAGGTCATTGGGATATTTTTAAATTTAGTTTGTAAAAATTTAAAAAGACTTTGTCATTAAAATATATTAACATAAGAGACGACGCCACGGTCATTTATGTGTTTGTATTTTGTTGTTTTTGCAGGTAGGAAGTGTGACGGACGTGAGCACAGACTTGCCAGAATCTCATCATGAATCGTGCATTTAGTAGGAAGAAAGGTACATGGGCTCACCTCATGGGACATGGGAGTCACACCAGTGTTGTCATGAAAATAAAACAGAGGATAAGAAATCTGTCCTCAAACCACAGGGCTCGGGAATGAAGTTAAGTTTGATGAAGTAAAACCTACACTTAGTACTCATTAGTTCACAATATGCTTGTGATGATAGGTTTCCCTGAAATTAAGAAATTTCAAAGAAGAAAATACCTGAAACCTAGTGCTAACAGTACTCTAGGTAGCTACATAATACAAAATTCTCCAGGCTTGCATAAGCTTAGGTGAATAAAATTATTCATGAGTATTTGTGTGCATGTCTGTGTGTGCACACACATGCACATTTCATGTAGTATTGAATAATATGGAAGAATTGGTGATAGGTGGAGAAATAATAACAAAAAGAAGTTTGTTCTAAGAATTTGAGAGAAATATGAATTCCACATATCATAATCATCAATAAAAGAAGGTAAATAAAAGCAGGTAATTTACATGTTGTTTTACAAAGAGCAGGGGAATATTGCATTTGACAAAATATTTCATGCATTCCTAGGAATGAAATATTTCAGGTGCCATCTAGTTCAGTGAAGTTAAAATAATACATTCTTTCCATTCTAGAAGCTTATCAGTGGAGGCTGCAACATTATCAGTGAATTGGGAAAGAATACTTAAACAGTGCTAATCTGATTCACAGATGAGTGAAAGGACTCACCAAGTGGAGGCGATGGACCAGACAGAGTACAGACATGTTAGTCATACAGTTAGGTCTATTTGACACCACAGATTTACTAAGATATTGTGAATTTCTCAACAAAGATCCAGAAAATCTGATTATTTTTTTAATATATCATCCCATTGTTTGATTGTGTTGTTACTTAGAAGACGCGCCTTCCGTAGTATGTGCATCCGCAGTGGCCTAGTGATAGAGGCCACTGCGGGAACCAGAGGCTGCCATTTGTCTCTTTAATACATGACACTGAAGACAGGACGGGGCCGGAGCGCTCTGTGCTCTCCGCAGAGCCAGGCCTAGTGTATCCGCCCTGCACAACGTTGAAAGGGTTCAAATAGACACACTCTGGCTGGCCAGATGAGAAGGGCTGGGAAACATCCAGCGCTTTCAAACAGGCAGCAGGAAGCGCAGCCGGGAACGCTTGGCTGGAGCGAGAGCTGCTGCGCTGGGTTTGAAAAGGCTCCATTTAGCCCTGGGATTGAGTTTAATAAAGGACAAGTAGGTGCAAATTATAAGGTCATTGATTTAATGTAGGAAAAAACATTCCAACAGAGTTGTGTAAAAGTATAATAGAATTACTCAAATTACTAACTTTTCATGCCTGGAGTAAGAGGGGTTCAGTAGAAATTGAAATGTGACCTTTCTGACACTGCTCAAGTCGCTGAAGCTCAAAATGCACTTTTACTTAGTTTCCTGAGTAAAGGAAGCACAGTGAAATTGTTCAGAGCCTTTACCTTGTTTCTACTTTAAAATACATATAAAAAATAAAGCAATGGTTTTTAAAAAAAATTCCTTGTTAGTAAAGCAGTCTAGAAACCATTCTGATGTATTTTCAATAAAGTACTAGTAATTTACATCTCATCCCATTCCTTTAACCACGTTACCTTAGTTAAAAAAAAAATTCTCAAGCCTTCTGCTATATGTATCTGTACATATATGACACTTACAACCTTTTAAAATTTAAATTACATTTAATACAGCATATATTTGAATGACATTTATTGTGACAAATCACAAGGATTTTGGATAATTGCACAGGTCACCAGTGATTGTGTGTTTGTACTATTTGTACACAGTGGAAGTACAAATTTGAGGAAAACTGCGATGCTTTGGTCAACCAGAACGTACAATCACTAGTCTGTGCCTTATTCTCTTTAAATTCCCTTCACCTGCTCTTATTTTTCAAGTCTAATGATGAAATAGCCTTATCAAGAATTTATTGGTTAGTATTTTGCCTCAAGTCCAACTAGACCCTGGAGAATGTGAAGTTCTGCATACACCTATCAGTTCTGACATTTGTAAAAACAAGAATTCTTAGACCCTCCACTGCTGGTTATCGCCAAAAGAACTGTTTATTGAATTTTAATTTCAGCAAGTATCATGAATTTTATGAATTTTATATCCTGACGATCTAGAGCTATAAAATAATATATAATTCAAGTGCTCTCTGTCTTCCCTCGTGTCAGTGTGAGCATGGTGCCTACTATTCTAAATAAAATGACCTTCTACCAGGAAAATATTATATTTTATAAATATTAAGTTTACTTGATCATAGATGCAGTCCTACAAACTACCGCAAAAGCCTGAGGAAGAGAAATTATCACCTTAAACTTGAATGTAGCTGCTTTTTTCTTTTGTAAATTAGTATTATGATGTTCTTTGATTGAGTGAGCCACATTTTGATTATTTTCTCTGCAAATATTTTCTTAGTATTAAAATTGCTTAATGGTTATACAAAATGCTGAATAAATTTGATTTGCATTGTTTGGAGCTATTCTAAAGAGCTCTTCAATCCTGAGTCTAACATTATGAAAACAGAGTAAATATGAGTGATTTTTTTGTTTTACAGATTATGTTAATATTCTCTGAACTTTGAAAGTCCTATATCTATTATTTCAAAATAAATAATTTACTAAAAAGTATACAAATTACATGTGAGTAGTAGAAATAGTTCTAATTATCCTTCTTGTTCTTTAACTTATCAGTTGGTAAATTGATGAATACCTGTAATAGCAAAGCATAAGACTCAAATTCAATATTTAAGATTTTCTTTGTTACAAAAATTATTCCAAAAGCATCAGCTCACAGAGCAGTATACTGAAAGTAACTGTTTTTATTATATTATGTTTTGATGATACAAACATAATGAAGTTACTGCTTCTTTCCTGATGAAGTCTTAATAAAACGTATTTCAGAAACCTAAATTTATCGATCAGCAGTCATAATGGTTTGACATTTATAAGCATTTTGAAATGTTGGCATTGCCTTTTATGTGAGTCTTTAGGATTCAGGTAGTGACTAGTTTTAAGGGAAAGGAATTCTAGAAATGTCCGTATTCTTATTTCTATTCCAATTCCGATCATCTAATTACTTGTGTGGGCACACCCAGTGAATAAAGTCTGGGATCTATTTTCTTAGCAAAGTCTAACTGCTACAGTCAGGAGTCTTGTTTTGTGGCTATTTTCTTTGACCAAAGTAAAATTCAAATGATCACAAGGAGTGACTCTAGAAGTCCTTCAGGCTTGTGGGTGCACTACCCATAACAGAGGATTTCTTTTTAAATGCGCAGCCACGAGAACATCTGCATTCCATGTTGAGTGACTGCAGATGTGCTTTGATTGAGGCACCTGCAGCTCATTCACTGGAAATTTAATATTCTGTTGATTTTGGTTTGTCACCAAAAGCAGCAAGGTTGGAACCCACCCTTGTTCAACATCACTGCACTTGAAACTATAACAAGCAATATCACCATGATATTTCATGTGTGAAATTTTATTCCTTATTAAATTATTATTTTTAAGGATTTTGCTTTTTGATAAAATTTGATTTTATGAAAAATCAAATTTTTATCAAATTTGCATGTGGTGCACAGAAGAAAGCAATTGTATATCTGCCTCAGAACTACTAAAAGCCGTCATTTTCAGGCTTTAGTCAGACTTTGCATCTTCCTTAGAAATGTTGCATATTTCAGAAAGTGTGATTTTTTTGTGTGTGTGGTATTGGGGATCAAACTCAGAACCTTTTGTTTGCCAGGCAGACAGCAGTGTCACTGAGCTATATACCAGGCCTTTGAGAAGAAGATAGGAGAAATAAACAAAAGAAAAATTGGATCACTTTTTACATTTTACTAAAAGCAAATATTTAGTGTTTTCATTGTTTTGATGTGCAGTATTGTGATTTACTTTATATATATAAATATGAACAAGATCATGTTCCAACTTTTAAGTGCAAATTATTCTCAAATTAATCATATCATTCATCATTAATCTGTCATAAATGTCATAATAGATGAAAAACCATAGAAATCAAATTTTATCAAAAAGCAAAATCCTTAGAAATAATAATTTAATCAGGAATTAAAATTTCACACATGAAGTATCATTGTCAATCTAAGAATAAAGTTCAAAATTGAATGAAAATATAAATGACTAAAATATGGAAATAATATGCTGTCAATTTCAAGATCTATATATTTGCTATATTTATTTTTATTTCATTATGCTTATTTAAGAAACTTTTCCTGATAATGCATTTAAGATTTTTATATTCAAAACTTCTGATAGTAGACCTTCACTCACTGTTTCTCGAAATTTAGAATAAAATTACACTGAAGTTTTTCCAGTTTCATAGAAATATAATCACTAACTTAATGTAATTTTTTCCTTTATAATATTTAAATCTTTATGCTAAAAATAACCAGAATGAGGACAAAGATGACTTTTTTGTTCTAGAAACTAAGAGAAAGAACCTCTAATTAAGGAGGTCATAAAGTGAAATAAAAAATACATTTCTCTTTAATTGTACAATAGATATTATTCAGTCTACTGATGTTGATATTTTGTAAATTTTTAAAAAACAGTATTTCTCTTAATTTTTTAGAAAAATTGGAGGTCTTTTACGTCAAAAAAGAATCTGATAATCAATCTCCAGTTACATTGCTCTTATATCTGACTATAAATATTATTCTTTGACATAGCAGAGGAACATGAAAATTTTAAATGCTCCCACCCATCCCAAACTCCCTTCAAATGCTAATGCACGAATCGGACACCAGGCACACCTGTAATTTAATGTGTGTCTTCTTTGTTACAGACAAAACATGGATGCATACACCGGAAGCTTTATCAAAACATTACATTCCCTATAATGCAAAGGTAAAACAGAGTTCATATGATATTAATTTTATTTTGTTGCATTATTATTAATTAGGGTTGCTTTTAGATTGCTTAAGCATTGACATTTTTTGGTAAGTGATTGCTTAAAAACTATGCAAGTGAAATAATCAAATAGTATAGCGTTTGAGAAGTTTTCTCTTCAAATAAATATTTCCTATAAAATGTGTCATTCTAAATTTCTATTTAAGTTGTGCACTCCTCGCATAATTTTTTCAGGTAATTTTGCCTGCTCTTTGGATTATTTGTAGTATCGTTGCCTGGAGAAAACCAGACAGCTAACCAATTTGCATCCTTTAAAGACTCGTTAATGTTGTGTTAGAGACTAAAAGTAAAAATTAACGTGGAAAGGAGGAAAATGAGCCAAAACTTTAATAAATATAGTCATTATCCAAGAAAATAAACTGAAATTTAAACTGTTAAAAAGTAGAAAAAAGGTGCATTTTTTGTTATTCTTTTGTTCAAAGTAATGCGTTAATCAAGGAGTATAATTATACCCTGTGTCTTTAAAAATTTGAGGTATTGATGTTGGAAATAAATGAATGGTTTTAATTTACAAACTGGATGTTAAGGAAACACACTACTTTGTGGTAAGAGAGCATCGCACTTCAAAAAGTTTTCAGAGAAATCTGAATCCAAATTCGGAAGAGACAGAAGAGAGTGAAGGAGTTGGGATGGTGGGTGTGAGACTGGTCACTTAAAGCCACCGAAGTCCGGAGGGTACATGGGAGACAGAGGTCCTATTCCTGTAAAAGAATGTACAGACTTCTGGATTAGAGAACCATACACCGGGTGATCATAGGATTAGATGCAGGAATTGTTTCAGGGAAAACGGTGACGTATTTATTGAGCAGAAGGTCATCGGTGTTGAACAAGCCGCTCTTCTGTGCCCATCTGCAGCCGAAGCAGCAGGAAGAAACATTTGAAAAACATGTGGTCACGTTCTTCGAGAGCTCGGCTAACAGGGAGAGCTGTAGAGCTCAGCAACTGCTTTTTCGTACTGATGTGGCAATGGCAGGGAAGACGCTCTGAAATACTTCTCTGTATAATGAATATTCTTGAAATCATCACAGTGCCTGTGACTTTTCTTGTAAAGTTCACAGGAAGACTGACTGGCATCATTTACCATAGAATGTTTAAGTAAGTTCGTATCATCTTTCTTTTCCACATATTCTCTGTTAATAAACTATATGAAATCTTTGCAGAAAAATAATATTCTAGAAAGCTACTATTATTTTAAACTACATGTTTTGGTAATCATAATGGAATTATATCAAGTGACAATACCAAAGATTATTTATTTTTGTGTAATTGCAGTGTCTCATTTTGAAAGTCTGGTTTATAGAGGACCAAAAGATTAAACTGTAATTAGAATGACTATAAATGTTAATTCTGAAGGTTAATGTGACCATGGAGCTCTGTTTTGCTGTGTGAATGAGCAGCTTATGCTAATTCAAGGTACATAATTATGAGATACCTTACACTAATTAGAGGAAATGGAAGTGTTTCTCCATCCTGGGGTCAGCAAAATGTGGAAGACCAGCTCAGATCTGTCCATTCTGGTAGAGTCCTGTGTGTGATATATAATACGTGTGACAAGAAGAAAGCAATGTCAAGGGCATTGTAAAAAAATTCCTTTCTTTGTGGCACTTTGCAGTTATTTTGAAGATTTTTTATGATTCTTCATAAAGTACATGCTACTGGAAATGTATATCCACATCAGTAGGAAGTAGTTTAATACAACAGTGACAACCACCACCACCATCACCTCAACAGCAGCAGCAGCAGCAGAATATGAGCTATAAAACTAGACTCTTTTGGCTTGTATCCCCAACCTTAATAATTTTTCTGTGTCTTTGGGAAATTACTTAGCATTCTCTATGTCCACAATTAGCTACAATGATACTAATTTCTCACTGAAGTCTCTAGAGATATAACAAAGATAAAGTGTTAGAGCAGTATCTAAAGTCAACTATCTGATTAGTAAATCTTAGCAATCATTAATTTATCTTCATATTTTCCAGATAATTTACCAAAATACCTGTCTTCTAGTGGGTGCTCAATACATATATTTGACTGATTTATGTAACATAATACAAAATAGTGGCATTTTACTGAGCTAAAGATATGGGCAGTCCTATGCTTGTGTGCTTTTACATGGTTTCTGTATTCCCTGTCACTCAGGACAGTGGGTAGCATTCTTCTCCCATAGGAGAAGGCTAATGCTGAAAGATGACGCAATTTATTCGTGGTTACAAAGTTAGTAAAGATGGAACCAAACTAAAAGTTGGAAGTCTGTTTGACCTCAAAGCTTTGCCTTTTCTATTTCAGCTGCAGGCACTACTACCTGAGCATTCATTCACTCACTGAGTGGCTGCATTGTGTAAGGTTCTGTAGTGGAGTCTCTGCTGAAGGCTAGTGACACTGCAGAGCTCTGTGGCAAGCTGCTTGTAGTGTTTTGCGACTTTTTATCATAACAGATGCAGTAAAATTAACATAAAAGGCAGAGCATAAAAGGCAGTGCCTTTTTACACTTAACAATGTAGAGATTAAGAGAAGCTTCAGTCTTCACTGACATATGAACATGGAGGATGAAGTAAGATCTCCCAGGCCCCAAGTGAGTCATGTGACCATTTTGAGCCAGGAGTTGTGGATGGGCATGGAGTGCTGGGGCCAGACTCAGTAAGTGATAAGGCACGAAACCATGTAGCAAGAAATGAGCCAGATCTTGAATTACTAAGGATAATAAAGGACTTTAATAGCTAAAGATCTAATGCTAATTCAAGGTACATAATTATGTACAACTAGTACACCCACACTCACACACACACACATACACACACACACACACATGCACGCACGCATGCATGCATACTCATTCATGTGCACATGTATAGATTGATTTATTGCCAGGTATTGAGTTATTTGACTGTGGGAAGTCTGTTTTCTTTAACTCTGTGAGGTATGTTGTTGGTATTTGATTGGGATTGTGTAAAGTCTGTATAACAATTTTGAAATTATGGCTGTCTTCACTATATTGGCTTTTCATTCCAAGAGCAAAGATGTCTTTGTCTTTTCTGCTAGTCTCTTTGATCTCCTTTCAGAGTACTGTAGTTTTCAATTAAAAAAAAATCTTATTTCCTTCTTTAAATTGATTCCTAAGTATTTTACTTTCTCAGTGCTATTGTGAGAGGTGTCATTTTCCTAATTTCACTCTCAGTGAATTTCTTAATTGTATAAAGTAATGCTATTAATATTTGAGTGTTGATTTTGCATCCAGCTATGTGACTGAATTTTCAATTAACCCTAAAAGTCTTTTGGTGGAGTTTTTGAGTCTTCTTTGTAGAGTATCATGTCAGCTGCAAATAATAATTTAACTTTTCCCCTTTCTCTCTATTCCTTTTGTGGTCTAATTTTTCTGATTAGTATTTCCAGAACTATATCACATAAGATGATAATAGTTGGTGTCTTTGTCTCTTTCCTGATTTCAAGGTGAAAGCTTTCAGGTTTTGACCATTTAGTGTGTGGTGGATGTTTGTTTGTCATAGGTGGCTTTTATCAATTTGAGGTAAAGACTTGTATTTCAATTTTCTGTAGGTTTTTTTTTTTTATCGTGAAAGATGTTGGACCTTGTCAAGTGCTTTGTTTTGCATCTGATGAGGTGATCACATGGTTTCTTCCTTGGCTCTGTTAATATGCTGTAGTATATTTATTTGCATATGTTGAACCATCTCTGCATACCTAAGAGGAATCCAACTTGATCATAGTGTATAATCTTTATGATTTGCTGTGTTCTTGATGATTTCCCAGTATCCTATTGTGGATTTTTGTGTCAGTGTGCATTAGGGAGATTGGCCTATATTTGTCTTTTTTTTTTTTTTTTTTTTTTGTTGGATTCTTCTTTGGTTTGGGTATCAGAGTTGAGTTTGGGAATATTATTTCCCTTTCAATTTCATTAGAGAGTCTGAGGAATATTGGTGTTATGTCTTCTCTGTCTTGTAGAATTCAGCCATGAATCCATCAACACTTGGGCTTTTCTTTGTTCATTTTTGTTTGTTTGTTAGTTTTAGGGGTTTTTTTTGTTGTTGTTGTTGTTCATTTTTTTGAGACAGGACTTGTTTTGTAGTTTAGCCTGATCCTGAACTCAGCCTCTGATCATTCTGCCTCTGCTTCCCAAGTGCTGGGACTACAAGTGTAAGCCACCGCACCTGGCCCTGTGGTATGTGGTGCTGATTGGTGGTGAGTGTGAGTTGCCACACCTGGCGTTGTGGTATGTGGTTACTGGGAATGGAATTAGGGTCATTGTACTTGCAAGGCAGGCACCAGAACCACTGAGCTAAATCCCCAACCTGTTCATTGGTTTTTAATTGCATCTTCAATTTGATTGACTGGTATTGGGTTATTTAGAACTTTTATTTTTTCCTTTTATGTTTTATTTTTTCAGTTTTCGTAGTTCACATGTATGCTAGAGTCTGTCTATTTCTTCTGTGTTTTCTACCTTATGTGAGTACCGATTCTCAAGGTAGATATTGATGATCTGTATTTCTGCAGGATCTGTTATGATTTCACCCTTTTCATTTTTAACACATTGCCTACTATCAGCCCATAATGAAATAAAATTAAAAATCAATGACAAAAGAAACCACAAAAATTTCATAGACACATGGATATTAAATAACAACCTCTTGAACAAAAGATGGGTCACAGATGAAATTAAAGTAGAAATTAGAGAGTTTCCACAATTAAGTGATAATGTCAGTGTAACCTACCAGAATTCATGAGGCTCAGTGAAAACAGTCTTAGGAGGGAGGTCTATTACAATAAACTCCCACTTCAGACAAACAGAGCAAGCTCAAGTAAATAACCTGTGTTGAGCCTCAAAGTTCTAGTAGAAGTCAAATCCAAGGCTTGTAAGAGGAATGAAATTATAAATTAATGCAATTGAGACTTAGAAAACAATACAAAGAATCAATGAACCAAAGAATTGGTTCTTTGAAAGATTAAATTGGCAAATCCTTTTTCCTTTGAAAAAAGCAATAAAGACTCATATCCTACAAACTTGTATACGGCTTCAAAAACAAAGAATAAAAAGAAATCAATAATGTACTCTATTTGCCTAAAGTCAAACATATTAAGGTTTTAGAAGTTTAATATTCTGACCTTTTGTAGTTGGTTGAATCTAGATTGTAGCTACTTGCATTTGAAAATAGCAGCTAAGCCTGCTCAGCTGTAGCTATAACAGGGACATCAGAACCTAGATTTGTGGTCTGTTCCAGTGCACACTACAAAAAGGAGCTCAGCAATTCCACTGATACTTTCAGGATTTTAGAGACATACAGCTGCTCCATCCTGTTACAGTGATTGGGGTAACCACTTCTCAGCCAGAGCATGAAGGTTCAAGTTTCCCCTTTTTCACCTAATATCTAAATTATATAATTTTTCTATCCTTGACATTTTTCTGTCCTGGAGAAAAGACAAGGATAGAAAAATGTGACTAATATATATATACACACATGGGAGTGTCTATATGCACAGTATATAGGCACATATATATATATGTGTGTGTGTGTGTGTATGTATATACTCTTTGCTATATGTGTGTCTGGCATGTCAAAAACATTATTAATAATTTTGTCACATTAAAATATGAGGGGATAAAACTGTTAGGGAATTTTACAACTAAGAAGTTAATGAACAGAGAAAGTTACATTATGTTGCCTAATGGGTCATGACAGAGAAAGATCTTAATATAGCAAAATCATTTTACTAGTGCTTCTTAAATTACTTTTGGTAAATATATGACATATATGAATGCATCATAAATTACCCTTTAATAAATGTTAACATTGGTTTATGACTTAATTGAAGAAAATTCCAGTTTAGAAATAGTATTTCCCCCCATGTCAAAAAAGGGGCAAATCAGAAAAGAAAACAAATTTAATTGAACCCCATGGAAATACTGCAACTTAGGCACAAGTTATCCCTGAAGCTGATGTGATGCATTTCTGCAATATACACACTGAGAATTTAAAATTATAAGATTCTTTAGAGTAGGCTTATAATATAATCAACATACACATTTGCTAGTTTTACTGGCTGTAGTTACCAAGGGGAATGTGGGGGGGAAAATACAGAAAGTCCACTACATGTTAGATAATCTTTTTTACTTATTCAAAGCATAAGAAACACTGCAAGAGATCAGTTTTTACACAAAGACCATAAAAGACAAGTTTCTTAGATTTAGAATTGGTCTTTAATGATGTTAATCTGTGCAATTTGCATTCATTACAATCAATTTAAAATTGAAGAATTAATAAGCAAACTAAATGTTATTTTCTCCAAATAAAACATGGATTCTATACTTTGTATTGATAATGCTCCATCTTTAACCATCTGAAATGCCCTTTTATGTGCCAAAATAACACTGATGCATAGTTAGAAGAAATGTAGAGACCTACAAAATCTTATTTTTCCTTTGCCCTTTTACAGTGAAAGGTTATAGGGTTTTTGTGCCCCAAAAAGTATTACAAATAACATCACAGTAATAACGAAAAGCTTGGTGAATTGTATTTTTTAAATTATAAGTGAAGAGAAATGTCACTAAACACTGAATATGACTTGACCCTCAGTCCTTGAGACAAACTTACAAAACTGATATAATTTCTAAAATAACACAGTTCCTTTCAGAGGATGCTCAGCCCCGCTCACCAAGCCTTGCTATAGAACTGCAGAAATTCCTGGACATAATTGTGAAACAATTTTGTCATTTTAAATTACTACATATATGAATATTCTAAAGAAGTAGTACAAAGCTGCTAGAAATTACTGAATAAAATTTTTAAATTTTATATTAATAATTCTTTACAACATTTCTCTATGAATTATGGTGACATTTTATTTATTTTTAAAGACACTGTATGTGTTAATATATTTAAAGACTTAATGTTGAAAAGAACTACAGGATTTGTTATTCCATCATTTTCTTGATAAAGTAAATTGAGGCCTAAAAGTGATTGACTACCATTCCACAGGAAGACAGGACAGTTAGGTGTAGAAGCCAAGCATCTTATTCAGTCTCTATTTTCACTCCTTTATAATGTGTGATCCTCAATTTTAAAGAAATTAAGCTGCTTAAGCTGGAGATGAATGAAAACTAAGATGAAATGGAATGTGCATATGTGTCTGTCCAGTGCATCTCTCATATATGAAATGATTTGATTGAAAGAGCCCTAACTACAGTTGATACTAGGACACTGTGTACAAGGAGCCAGGGGTTGGACAGGGATGCCAGTGAGCCACGGAGATGAGTTTAAGTCTGTGCATTTGCCTCCTTCACTCTGAGGCCACATTATTTCAGCTTCCTTTATTGAGCTTTTCTGAGTGACATTTCTCTTCACGTCACCTCTGCTTAAAATTGCCATGGTGATATCTGTGTCCCTAAATATTTCTTTAAGCACATCTACTTCCAAATGGAAATTTTTCTGACTGTCTGGCATATGTATTATTTATTTCATGTTTGTATATGAATGTGTTTGGCCCTTGTACAATAATAAGAAAGAAAATTCATTTATAGGCAGAGAATGTTTTTGAAAACAAAGACCTGATTTGATCTCAGAAGGATCCCGCATTGCTGTTCTAAAGTCTGGGTTGTGAAACTCAACGACCAGAACAGAAGGAAAGCAGGGGATATTGTCTAAGGAAGAAAGGTTTGGAAAGTTTCAAGATATTTCATGCATATCCAGATCTTTTCAAGAATGGTTTGATGAGTGACTATCATCAGCACATGCAACATAGAAGAAAATTAGCAAAAAGATGAGAACTTTTTAAAACAAAGCCTCTAGAAAACACGAGAAGGGAGAACAAAAAGGAAGGGATTGTTGGGCCGGGGATTCAGCTCAGTGGTTCTGGCATCTTTGCCTGGCAACCACAAGGTCCGAAGTTCGATCCCCGGTAACCACATACAACAGTGCAGGCATGGTGGCTCTTGCCTATAATCTCAGCACTTAGGAGACAGAGGCAGGAGGATTGCTGTGAGTTTGAGACTATCCTGGTCTAGATGGTGAGCTCAGGGTCAGTCTGAACTACAAAAAGTCCTTGTCCCCAAAAAAACTTAAAAAAAAAACCCATTTGCATGATACTAAGTATTACATGTAATCCATGGATATGTAAAATATACAAGAGGGCATGTGCATGTTATAGGCAACTACCATGTTATTTTATATTCCACATGTTTGGGCAACCGTGGGGCTCTGAAACCAGTCACCCACAGATACCACGGTTCGGCTGTGTTGATTAGGGAGGAGCAGAGACAGATTTGCCTCCAGACTCTCTCTGTCCTGCACTTAATATAGTTTTATGGTCTGTGGTAAGACAGGAGGGCAGTGAACTCCACAGATGTGAAATCTCTTCTACAAACCAAGTTCCTAGTTTACTATGCTCTTACATGCTGAGAGACATTTTGTACAACATAAAATACAAATATGTGTAAATGCATATATTTTAACCCAGGCTAAAGTTGCTTTTGTCTGCTGTTATGAACTATGTGAAAGTCCACCTCATAGAGAAGCTTTGCATATTTTTACACTGGAGAATTACCTCTTACTGTGCCCCCCCCCTTTTCTTTCAGTTTCCAGGAAAGTTTATCATTTTTTTTCTTGCTTTTTTTTCTTTCCATTGGAAGTTAGTCGTCTTTCTTCTGAGCTTTGAAGAGCGTATCTGAGCGAGTAGAGCACGTCACAGAGTTGGTCTCTATGTCAGCATGAGGACACCTCCTCTGTGGCACATCTGTCATAGCTAAACAGTAAAAGGAAGTGGCCGGGGGTGAAGATCTGATGTATTGTGTGCAACCAGATCGGAGAATCGATGCATCTCAAGGAGTAGAGAACACAAGACAAAGCTTCCACTTCTCAGTTATTTACATTCTCAGGTCTGCCATGTGTTACAGTTTCAAAGAATAGTAACTGTATATCAGAAACATGACGTGTGCTACTTACCAAAACTGAAGCTCGATGAAAAGGACAGAAGCATCGAAGTTTGTATATTATTTAAAATAGAATAACACGGTGCTGGCTTTTGTTGGTGTCCTTTTTAGCTCCTCCTTGTGTATCAGTGTGAGTGCAGATACACAGACAAAAAATAACTTGCAGCACTGTGTTCTCTATATGCCGTTACATAAACAGCCTTCTAAGCATTTGTGTCTGTCATCTTCACAAAAGAGAAAGAAATCGAAGTGAATGAAAAAAGTTAGTTTCAGATAGACATCTCTTTGACAGGTAGTCATCAGTTCCTAGAAGACTAGTGAAAGGAAGCCGACAGTGGGAGTTGTTAGCCTTTGTTGCCCTCATTCGCACCTTAGCAGTGCTGTCAGGGTTTCTATTGTGCATCTGTGAAGGTGAGAGTTACAGCCAGCTACATTTCCTCCTGCCAGCTCTCTCGAGCCCATTGTTTTTGTTGCTGATTTCAATTTTGCTTGCCAAGATTTGGAAAACTTGCCTTTTGTTCTGGAATTCTCCTAGTGTTTTAATCTTAATTTCATATTCAAATAGATTCCAATCAGCAGCACTGGATTCCAATCAGCAGCATTTTCCATTTCTTGCCTAGTCCTAGGACCACTATTTAATTTTGGATTTCCTTCTCAATTAGTTTTCAAGAAAGACACTAACCACTCCTGCATTGGTGATGAACGTCCTTCTGAGGATGTCTGCTTATTATTTCTGCATGAATCTTTCTTTCCTTCAGAACATTAATCATTTTTGTAATCTTCCTTCATTCTCCTATGCAAAAAATACACAAAACCAGATCAAAGGAAGATTAAAAGTGGCTTCCTTTTTCAATACAGATCTTGATACTTCATTTTTAAATTTTAACAACATGATGGCTGTACCACAATGTTGGTGGTCCTATTTAGTTTTGTTCCTGGGTACACAGTACACCCTTTTTACCTGCAGATAATTTTTCCTTTTCATTGTGCAAGAATCTCAGTGCCTTCTTGTTGTTTTCTTCTTGCTTCTCTTGGACTATTTTTGAATTACTGTTGCTGGCTGCACAACTTATTCTTCCAAGTATCACTGTTGTTCAGAGATACCGTCTCGGGACTTTTGCTTCTTCTTCCCCCAGGCCATCTCGCTCAGGCCTGTAACTCCAGTCACTATCAGTCCCTTCATTACTTCCCTACCTAGATCTCATTCCTGCTCCCCAGGCTCATATCTGTCCAGCAGTTACCCTTTTACTAGGAGCTCTTAATATAACCTAAGGACACAGCCCTACACAGGCTTCTGCAGTACATCAATAACCTTATCTTCCCTCAGGTGTTCTGCAGCTTAGCCAGAGACACCACTAGTGATTTTTAGTTTCTGGGACAGGGCTGGCGACGTCTGACTTCAACAAGAAAGTGAACAGATTGGTTGAAATGAGAGAAGGCCCCCAGGGAAAGCTGTTTCTGAGGCAACATCTGTCAGGCACGTTTGATATCCTGGTAAGGACTTTACGGTGAACCTTTCATTTCATCCTTCCTTGAGTTGTCTCCATTCTCTGACACAGATGATGTCTGGTGGGGTCAGATTTCCATTGTCACAGCTCTTAGACCTACTTACATGAAACTGCAGGAGTACTTTTCTGAATGGACCCTCAGTGCCTGGTGAAGTTGATATGGATGGATCACAGGCCTCGACCCACTGACTTAGTCATGTAACATGCACTTTCCTAGGCTAGGTGGGCTGGTTGTGGAAGACAAGTTGCTAAGGAAAAAGGGAGAAGAGACTTATGGAGGGAAATTTCTCAGATGACATTCTTTACCAGTCATTTGTCCAGTGATCTGCTGCCATTTAAATGTGAAGGCAGCCCATCTCTCTGAACACTGCTTGCATGTATGTGTAAGCTTCTGAGCATGGTGGCTGCCACCTATTTGGTGCAGACTGCTGCTTCTCCTGGTGCTTCTGAAGAAACAGAATTTCCCCTTAAATCTCTCACAAACTCTTATCTAAAAACAGTCTTACAGAAATACACTCAAAAGTTTTGTCTTCTTTTTAGAATGCTGTAAAGATGTGTCAGTGCCCACTCTCCATGTCTGTATTTACGTTGCATGGAGTGTAATGACTTCCACGCACGGCCTGGGCCTGCTTGTTACTCTTCATGTTAACTGGGGCAGCCATTTGTCTGTCTCTCATGCAGACCATTAGAGTGCACTTTGGATATTTCCCTTCTCCTTCTGGGTTCTCACCCTACTTCCCGGAAGTCACCATTTTGAAAGTCTAATCACTTTACTTCCTACTTCCAAGTCCTTTGCATCTTACATAACTCATTGATGTGCTCCTCATTTTTCCAGTTGGGAGCTGTTTCCTTCTTTCTCCCTGTTTCTTTTTCTCTCTTGCCATTCTCAGAGGCTTTTCCTTTATTTTGTACCTACACAGACTCCTCTGCAGTTTCCTGATAAACATCAATACTATGCAAGGTAGCATAGCTCCTTCCCCTGGAAAACTTAGCTGATATCAGTGTCCCCCAAATAAATTTCCAACTTAAGTGTTTTGGAGGTGTACTCGGCCATATGATCTTGGAAAGTAAGACCAAATCTTGTTTTTAAATCCCTGCCCCTAAACTGTGACTTATGTCTTAAATGTTCACTGTGGTGATGTAGCAGCTTCCTGAGTCTGTCTGAGGAAGTACAGAAAAGGAACACAAGCCAGACCAGACTGTTGCTGCCCCGCATTTCTGTACCCAGGACCCATACCCTGCTTTAAACTTTCCCGGGCCATTAACCCAATTATAACTAGATTTAAAGATTCGATATAACATTGTTACTGTAGAAAATAAAGTTTGCAGTTTTGAACAACTAACTACAGCTACAGATGGAATATTTTAGAATATAGCAAATTCATTAAGGGGTTAGTTCTGGATTCTTTGCCTATTTTAATAGCATGACCATTCCAAGACTCAGTGCTTTGAAACAGTTGATGAAGTGGAATAGACTTGCAGTCTCTGTCTCCTTGTTCTGTCTTCCAGGCAGATTTTATCTGCAGCAGAATCACTCAGTAAAGATGAGAGGCATTTCTGTGATGGCTAATTACTTCCTAGGAGATTTAATTCAGAAAAGTATAAATCACCCCCCTCCCTCAGACACTGCATAGTCTGATAAGAAATGGTACTCAGGATAGCACAACAGGCAAAGGAGGACTTGTTCTGCTGCTGGTGGATTCCCAGTTAGAACCCTACATAATTAACACTTGATCTCTAGCTCACTGAGATGTCAACTTATTTCGCCACGTCACTTTCTTAGATACATATCTATTTTTATGGCTCATTAGACTTGTCTTGCTCTATACCCGCTCCCTCAAATGCTAGCCAAAGTGACAGAATGAAAGCATACCACATCCTACCACAGAGGAGTTAGTTCCATGCGCAAATATACAGAGTCCAGAACTGCTGGGGTGGGGGGGTAGGGTGGAGCAAGACTGAGTATGCTCAAGCACTGCAGAAGAAACCTGTCCACAGGTTTTTTTAAAGTGTGTGCAGTGAGAAGTAACTAAGTAACTGGAGCAATGTGCTTTCCAATGCACGGATTTTATATATTTGTTTCTGAGTGGCAACAGCAGGGGACAGGGGTAAACCACATACTCTAATCATTGTGCAGCCTTTGCATTGTGAAGAAGTAAGGTGGAGAGCAGTGCACAAAAGAGGAGAGAGGTAACACATACCTGTGAGCATGGCTCACACAAGACCTGTATGATCTCAACTTGGATTTGTAATGAATTAGCAAATGCATATTTTATCATCTATTTGTTCAATCTCATGAGTAATATCTACCTCTCTGTACTTTTTATGGCAAAGTAAAAATGCTTACAAAGCACGCAAGTAGACTTTGAGATGGTCTAAGTGATGGGACATGAGTTGATGCATGAGTGAGAGCACTGTCAACCTGAAAATATTTTTAGTTTAAAAAAAATCAATGGAATATTACAAATTTCAATAATTTTGTAATGTATATCATCATAAACCATATCATAGTGGTAAAAAGTCTGTAATTGTGTCTACAGTGAGTTTGGGTTTTTTTGTATTTATATTAGCAATTTATTAACATTTGACATTGGGGATGGAACCGAGGACCTTCTCACTGAGCCACATCTCGGGTCCTTTTGTTTAAAATGTTATGTCATTCAATCAAGCTGCCGAGATTTGGCTTGAATTTGCAGTCTTCCTGCTTCAGCCTCCTGCATTGCTGTACAACTGTGTGCCACCATGTCCAACTAGAGATGTTTTGACCTAGTTCTACGAGGCAGAATTGGTAATTATAGAATAACTGGTCAATAACACATGAGCATTTACCTTCCTTTTCTTCAGCATAAAGGAGGTGCTGGATCCGCGGTACTTTAAATATCTGCTCCCCAATCTCATGGGAGACACTCACTGAAAGAATTGTACAGAATCAAGTGATTGAAAATACATGTAAGACCTTCGGTATCATGTTTTTGAGTATTATGCAAGGATTTAATAAAAGTAAAGGAAATGTTACTGCAATAAGAAAAATATACCCAAAACATCAAGAGCTGAGAAGCTTCTGAGGAGCACAGTTCTCTAGGTTCCCTGTTAGTTACTGATGCTCCCTGTGAACAAGCAGCCTATGTGGGGGGTCTTGGGTTCAGACGATCTTGCTGTGGACTTGGCCAAGGGTTGATCCCAGACTTCTGCACACTGCTGTGCTAAACAGATATGTGACTTTCCACCTTACACACTTGGATGAATTAACCTGTGCTGAAAAGCACCTGTTCTGAATAAAGATGAAGAACCAGAAGAAATTATCTTCGTGATTGAAGCAAAAGTTATTATGGTAAGAGGAAGCCCACACACAGCACCCCAGAGACATACCAGAGGTGCTCCCTTTAGAAAGTACCATGGGTCAGTGGGGAAGGATCTAGAGTCTAAGCAAGTTGAGAGCTAGCGAGATTCTACCTCAGTTACAGTCTTCAGTGACTATTGATAGTGGTAGCCTTGAGTTTGAGATGACGAATCATGAGGTACTGAGTCTGAGACATCACCTTATATGTAGGCATTGATGTTTAGAGTCTGTGGAATACCTAAGTTGGAACTATCCAAGAAATAAAGTCCAAAATGCAAAACTCAATATTTTGAGATGCGTCAGTAAGCAATAAAAACAAGAACTAATTTTAAGAGCTCTAACAATTCCTGTAAGAAACGTTCTAAATGAGAAAACAGGATATTTGATGATTTGCTTCATTATTTGCGACTGTATTTGAAAAAACTACTCTGTTGAAATTGTGACATCCTCAAAGAAGAGGCTGTTTACTCAAGTAAGAGATGTGCTTGTGCCAGATCAGATGAAACCCTGGCTTTCTATGGAGAAAGAGCAGGAGGGAAATTTATCAGATTCTTTCTCCCCTGTAGAGTCAATGAGAGTCTCTTCTTTCTGTCCCAGTTTCTTCTACACCCAAGGGTTTTAACTAGTTTTGAAGTTAAATTCCTACATCTGTGCACATACACGTAACATGACTCTACACACATATGCATGCATGCAGTGTACCCATGTATAAAAACTCTGAATTTAGAACACCTTATGGATCAGGGACAAAAGTTTTTAAATCTAGTTGTCTTCATATTGGCAACAAATGTAAAAAATAATTATTATAAAACATAGGGAAACACAATACTGGAGATTTTCCTAAAAGGCAGTTCTTTCTGTTCAAGCACTGAGCAGCGAGCATCTTCAGTATTCCTGGGTGCATGCCCCTCATCCTGACTTATGTTAAAGTGTCTAGAAATGATTCACAAACAACAGAAGCCATTTCTCATGAACCACAAAATTGCATATGTTAGAGTAGAGCAGCCTCCCTACCTTTGTGAGCTGCAACGTCTCTGACAGATAACACAGTCCTACATTTTTCTGTGCATTTTCCATTCTACTGGGGAATCAGAACTGATATTATCATATTTACAAATGGGAATCCAGTCTTCATGTGTATAAAGTATATAGCTGAGGTCTCATCATAGAAAAATACCTGGCCTTCCACAGAGATAATGTTCTCTTAGACTCTAATCTGTTGAATATATAATGCTTTTCCCCCTCCACTGTACCTCTGTCATTTTAGAAATATGAAAAGAGGATTTTTTTCTTTTTTACATATTTAAAAATATAGAGAGATAGTATTTTGATTAATACACATATAAACTTTTGAGTTTTGCATTGAAACAAGCTTTTTAAAAAGCAAAAGATGTTTCTGAGAGTAGCAAGCTCTGGATGGGTGGAGATGCTGCTTGGAAACTTATCATCCTCACGTTGTTTTATCTTTTCCATTATTCACTGCTTCATTTGACCATCTCAATACACATTTTAACAAGTAAGGTACAGAGGCCTCTGTCCAGATTAAAGGCTATATAATACTTAGTGGCGCAGAGCTGTATTCTCACTACACTTGGAGCATTAGTTTTATTTGGATCTATTTTAGAATGGATCAGTGTTTCTTAAAATGGTATATTAGTTTAAAATGCAGATTTCTTCTCTGCTTGCTTTTATGTACTACATCCAGAGAGGGTCTACATGTTTGCATTTTGTTTTTTGAGGCAGGGTCTTCCTTTGTAGTTGAGGCTGGCCCTGAGCTCAGCCTTGAACTCACAGCAATCCTCCTGCCTCTGCCTCCCAACTGCTGGGATGACAGATGTGAGCCACCACCGGAAACACTGAGCTAAAGCCCTAGCCCTATATGTTTGTGTTTTGACTAATGTGCTCTTGAGGAGCACTAGGAATGGCAGGGCTCTCCTGTTTGTATGGGAGGCTTCTGGTGGCAAAGGAAGTAAAATGCACAAATAAAGCCTTTGCCAATCCATAGTTTCTCCCTTGCCCTCAGTTGTTCTAGGATGCGTTGAGAGGCAGCATCAAGGAGGGGCATCAGCTCCATTCTCTGTGTTCCGACACCTGCTATCGTGGTGTTAAGAGCATGAGAGCTTCCCAAAGGTGCTGACTTAGGGGAATACAAAGTAAATTACAGGAACCAAGTAATACATTATACCAGTGACACCGAGTAAATAAATCCGTCAGGGACAGTCTTGTAATCAAGCTGACTACACCAAACTTGGGAGGAATATCCTCATGCATCAGAAAGGCTTCGGCTGTTCTTGAACAAGTCTGTGCAGCACAGGCATGTCACCGTCAGGACTTTCTGAATTCATGAGCCCGGTGGCTCTGAACTGGACAACAGTTTGTCTCCTGACCTGTTTCCTGGCCCCACAGCCCAGGGGGGTCCTCGCCTTTCCTTACTTCCTTTTCTCTGAACTCATATCCTCAGTTCTTATATTTTCTACCATCTTGGATAAATTTAGAGACTTATTAGCCTGTGACAACTTATATACAATATTACATTTAACATTAACAAAAATTATCATCTCAGTAGCATTTTTGTCAGCTTTCATCTGTCAGAAACATTCCATCTCTCGTCTCATGTTAGTACTCTCAGGGCAGGTCTACAGGTAACTGTCATACCCTTCCCCACACTGGTTGTACTGTGACTACCATCTTACAAATAAAGACATTGAAGCTCAGAAAAATGAAACACTGTGCCCAGGTCACATGGTCATAACCAGCGTCATGGTCAAGCACAGAATAGCATGGCATTAGGCATCAAGTTTCTAGCCTCTGTGTAGGACTTGCCACCAAGTCATGGGAATTGGAGCCCTTTTCTCTTCATGTCAGCAGAGAAGGTGTCTGGAGAAAGATGATTCTGTGTCTGCCATGGGCAGAGAGGCTGTCACGGGATATGGGGTTCTGGACACCTGGCTTCCCTGCAGTTACTGCCGCGGGTCTAGGCGGCCTTCCTTCTCCTTCATTGCTGACAGGGCTGGTCTGTCTCTGTTCCCTCTATTGGCCCCTACTGCTCTGATGAGTAGTTCACGGCAATTTTCTCCTGGAAAAAGCAAATGTCCTGTTGTCACTGCCTCCAGGGCACATGTGCCAGACACTCATCCGCTGCTCCCTGGATCTACATTTCCTACCCTGGGGCACTCTGTGAGCCAGGATTTCCAGAGCTGTGCTTCTTAATCTTTTAATTTATGACCTTCTTTCATTCAGAAAGTGCACTTGTTACTCATTTGTATCATTTCACAGATATTATCTGCCTGTGCTGCGCTATGATCCTAGTACAGAGCAAACCCTGACAGGGGAGAAGCAGTTGTGGTTCTGTGAAAGATGCTGTAGCATGATGGGTGGTTATACAAGGGCTCAGGTCCAAGGAGAGGGACCAGGGAGGGTGCTTCCCCAACAGCCAGGCAAGGTGCTTGTCTCATAGGGGTTTAATTTTCATGACTCAGAACATGACTGATGAGGAAATTCCTGAGGAAGACCCTCTCTACCTGCTGGAACATTTATTGCCTTATTGATCAAGGTGTATTTTTTGATCCTGGACTCAGGTTTAACATCAATCCTAGTATATGGTTACCATTACTGCTAAATGAATATTGAAGAGGAAATTCTTCCTTTTCCTTGTAAGGCAATGCCTATAATGTTAATTCATGTAGAAAAGAGTGTTACATTCCATATTTCAGTCTACATATTTACAAAACACATTTTGATACTTTCATTTTTCTTACATGAATATTATTATTGGTGAGATATTTTTGTACCAGTTATGAGGGGATGTCCAATCATCTGATTGAGGGTAAGGAGGGGGTTAAAGAATAATATACAAAAAACAAGGGATGAAAAATAAAGAATGTAGTTTACTACTTGAGGGGCCAGGATCTGATCTTACTCTCTTCTAGCTAAGGACACTATCTCTGGATTTGTCAGTATTTATGACTGTGCCACTCAGCAGGGGCAGAAAGGCTGATGAAGGGAATACCAGAACTAATGCACTGATGGGCCAGGTTTAGGGAGAGGAGTAACTACGTGTACTTCTGAAGAACTACTCATTTCTAACAAGCCACCTGGCATCCCTAGCTAACATGGGTCTTGGAGAGTGGCTGCACGGTCTTAATTTCTCAGCTGCCTTATTTCCTTAGGATTAGAGACATCACTGTCTCATACATCCTTGTGATCTCAGTTGTGCGGTTGGCTGTCTATCTTCTTTCACCAACTGAAACCTCATTTAACAAATCACACATAGGCCTTGAAATGACTCATAATTTTAATCAATGGCTGAACTATAAGCCAATTCAGTAATATCATAAAGCTTATCAATGTGGTTTCAAGCTGCTCTCCTGAATATTATATTTGAAAACAATTTGCTGTAGCAAAGAAGAGATAGCTAATACATATCTTAGAAATCATCTCTTATGTTTTCTCTGACACATATGAAATTTTGCAATGAGTTGGTTTAATCTCTCTATATTTCAAAATGCTACTACAGCATAACATCCTACAGGGCACTTTCAAGGTATGTGAATGGAGTTTTCCTGGGTAATCTCTTAGTCTGTTATAATGACTTTATAACGAGTTTCAAGGCTTGCTGAATTATTATTGGGGACCATCCTGTTTGGGAATTGCAAGGTCAAAATTGACCAGGCCTTCCTTCCTGCAGACAGACTTTGTACTTGACTCTTGTCTTCATCTCTGGTAGCAACAGGGACTCAATGGTCCCACATGCTGTAATGCTTCAGGACAGAACTTCCCCAGAACTCTCCCTTCTCAAGGACTATTGCTGACATCTGCCTTGCCCTAGTGATCCTCATCTACATAACTTCTCTATTGTTGGTGTGCCCCTGCCTTTCTGGGTATTTCAGAATGTAGCTAATAAAAGGTGTGGTAGGCTGGGGTCTGGGATCCTTGCTGCGCAGAGTAGCATGGTTCAGACCCAAGCTCAGTTTTCTCTAAGTCTCATTTCTGCCTAATTATTAATTATTTCACTATGTGCCATGAACTCACAGGAGATGAGAACTTAATGCAAAAGTTCTAGTTATGTCCCCTTCCCCTGTTTACCACAAATTATAAAGGACAGAAAGTTATTAATTTGCTCACCAGAAGTTGGGAAGTTTGAGAGGAAGGTGTGAGTGTGCTTGGTGTCCACTGGGCACTTGGCTTTTGCTTCCAAGATGGTGCCTGATGCTTCACCCTCCAGCAAGGATGAACTGTTTCCTCATAGCAAAAGGGCAGTCAGACAATAAAGGGCAGCCAGAACCTCTGAGCTGTTCCGTCATAGCCTCCATCCATCACAGCGGCAGAACCCTGACAGCCTGTGTCCCACCTCAAGGTCCCACCCCTTAATACTGTGGCCTTGCTGACAAAGTCTCAGTATGAATTTTGGAGGGGATAAACCCACTCCCCACAGCAGTCCGCTTTGCCTGTGAGCATAGCTGGGTGTGGCCATGAATGCTGTGGGCTTTGCATGTAAAGATCTTCCATTAATCTTCTTACAGATGACTGAGAGGTCAATTACTCTGATAATGTCCTCTCCATTTGTGTGTGTGTCATGCAGTCATCATGTTTATGTGATAACACCTCAGGAATATATAGATATATATGTACGTACTTCTCGTAAGTTTATACCTGCTTGTATCCTGTCTATCTAAGTTTATGCTAAAGTATACTTATTTAAAAAAAACATCTTGACAATTCCTTTTAAAATGTCAGTCTTAATCTGCCCAGTGTGCTTTTCCCTGGATAACTACAGTCTTGGTCTTCAGTGCTCATGAATATCTTATCATTGATGCTAACAAGTAGTTGAAACCATTCATCTGTCACTCGGCTGCGATATCCAAGGAAATTCTGTGATTTAGACTATCCATGTTAATAATTCAGAGGCAGGAAAGCTCTGGGAAGTATGTATAGTCTGAAAACTAAAACTGAGAAGATGTTATGAATTGTGTAGATTAAATTTGGAAAATTTGACTCTGTAAACTCATTTTAACTTTTAGAAATGTGATGTTCTATTGGCAGTAAAACTACACTAAAGAGAACCAATTTTTTTGTTCTCAGTGTTTTTGGGTTTTGTTTTGTTTTGTTTTTAGAGATAAGGTCTCACTTTGTAGTTCAGGCTGGCCCTGAACTCACTATGTAGCTGAGGCAAGCCTCCAACTCACAGCAATTGCCCTACCTCTGCCTCCCAAGTGCTGGGATTACAGACATGAGCTACCATGCTGGGCATTGTGATATGTGGTACCAGGGATCAAGCTGGGGACTTTGTGCTTATCAGACAGATGCCAGAACCAGTGAGCAAATCCCCTGCCCAAAACCCATTTTTAAAGAAGGCTCAAATGCCTATGTATATATACACATACCCTACAGTGCCTTTTTGAACATTTAATTCCAATAGTTATATCATGATTGAAAACATTAAATATTAATCTAATGATTACAAAGAATGTTATTTAGATAGGTAATTGTAAACAAAATATAAAAGTAAAAGTAGTTAATTCTTGCTGTATCTCTTTCTAGTTGCCAGTTGTGACAGATATTTTGTTTGAAAATAGCACAGAGAATGAGGTGTTTAATTAAAACAAATAACTGTGAAAACATTTATATTCATAGGTATTATAAAAATAAAACAAATATCTAAGGATATTTGAAATTTAATGAACTATCAAACACTTCAGCCAGTGAAATGACTTATTAGTGCAGTTGCAAATCAAAGCCCCATCATATAAATGAAATAGCTTTTTAAAAATTTTACCTCATTAAAAATGAATCATATAGTTAATTGATTATACATCTTACCTTATGGTGCTGTTGAGTAAAATAACACCCTGGTCTCAAGCTGACGGTGACATGGCCAGTCTACAGGATCACAAGACTTTGATGACAGTCCTATTTCTACTTTATTTCTACTCTACATTGTTTGGCTTTGATTCCTTTGTGTTTCATTTTTTCTTATTTATTTTATGCTCTGACTGATGACTCATTATAAGCCACTTTCCATACATTTTACCATGTAGTTGAATGATTTGTTGAAATAAGTGACACTTTGAAAAGCCCTTTTTCCTAAAAGGAGGACTAGACCCCTGGGGTCACGATCCTGCTGTCAGTAAGGCCTGTCTGCCGTCAGCCTTTTCTCTGGACCATGCTCCTGCCATGGCTGCTGCTGCTGTGGCTGCTGTTGACTCCGTGAAGGAGACTCCGAAGCCTCCATTGTCTCCCACTGGGCAGGAGTTTCCTCAGGCTCCTGTAGCCTGTAGTCACCTGGGCTGTCAGTGAGTCATCGTCCACCTCAGCCCCTCAGTCACTGACTCATTGCTTCAGTATTTTAATTCTTGGCTCATACTCAATTTTCCCCACATAACTCCACCCAGGAACGCACCACAATACACACAATACAGCGGGCGTATTGCAGTTACCAGTAGCACAACAAAATGCCTGCTATCCTAGTAATATGTGGCACAGACCCTCGTGAGGTATGGATTTCCATGTCAGTATCTCAAGCAAATTCACAGCGTGCCAAGCTCCAGGATGGACATGGTCTACATTTCACTCCCTAGCAGGTGCAGATGTGCTATTTAGACCAGCAGTGGAGTTTTAAGCCTGTGATTCTGTAATACTCTACTCCTGATCAAGAAGACATGAGTTTTGCCAGAGAACGAATAGAAAAAACCAATCTGCTGATAAGGAGACGTATAAATGAGAGGTTTTGAGCTCATTCGTGGGCTGTTTCTGAAATGCTGCACCATGACCTTCATAGCTGGATCATCTAACAGGGCAAATTTCAGGCTATGACCAGTTGGGAGTCATTGCGCCAGTGCGCCCTGCATTTATCTAGGGCTGAACTCTTCTGTACCATGCGCTTGGCCAGCCACATGGCCCTTTTAATGAGATCACAAACACACCTATGTAGTTCACTTACACCACTTAATTTAACAGATATATTAATCTGTTAAAATAAATAAATTTATTTTATTAAATTTAAAAGCTGTCTGAAAAAAAGTCATATGGTGCAGTCTCCTGAAAATTTAATCTGTCATTTGAGGAATAGTGTCCTGCTTCTCCACCATTTTCCTTCTCAACTACAATCACATGAATACTGTGTATTTGCTAACCTGGCTATACATTTTTACAGTCTTTTATAAATTTCAGATTCCCACTTATTAAATTTAAGGAGTTATCAAGGAAATAATTGAGAGAATTTGTCTGATAAATACTTTTTTTCACTCACATTTATTAAATTTTAAGACAGTAGCTAAAAGCCAAAAAGAAATTGATTGCAGTTTTCAGCATCTATGTATTCTAGGTAGTGTGAGAAAATTCAATGAAGGAGACCTTTTGGCTTTTATATAGAAAACAATTCTCATTCTCCAACTTAAATAAGTGAGACAAATCTACTAAATATCAAGCAGTAGGAAAGGCGAATGGTCTCATATCACAAGCAGTCCTCATAAGTATTACTGCAACTCTGTATTGAGTAAGAGGCTTAAAGATTCAAATTTAGAGGCTAGAAATGTAGCTCGGTGGTGCCATGCCTGCCTAGCAAGTATAAGGTCCCGAGTGCGATTCCTGGTGCTGCAAAAAAAAGAGAAAGACTCAAATTCAGTTTAACAAAGTAGTTTAGTAACAGAGCCACCAGCACATTTCATTTCTGTGTGGGAAAAATATTTTTTTTTATTTTTGAGGCTTAACATTTGTACATGTTTGTGGAGTGGAGCATGATAACACATGTACAGTGAAGAGTCGGACTCCACAGGTTTCTTCTAAGCTCTTTGCTACTGTTTGTGCAGAACAAAACTGACTGTGTCACTCCTTAAAGTCGGTCAGTCTTGGAGAATATTACCAAGTGACAAGATAAAGCCCTTTGACTTTAACGTTTACGGTGGGGATTTGCGCATTACACATACTTTGTGTGATAGATTGGTAAATTTGCCATTGTACTAAAAATCTGAAAATCAGACTGGAGAAAAACGAGCCAAGGTGTGCGTTTTCTCCCAGTTAGTGCGTTTCACAGAGCAAGCCCAAGTGACGTCACAGAGAAGCCCATCAAGAGAAAGTTCCTTTTTTCTGCACATGCGCCGGGTGTTGCCCAGCAGAGGCCTTCCTCCAGGCAGCTTCTATGGGCACTGCTGGACAGAGGGGTTCTAACAAGCATAGGCCCTCTGCCTACACTGCAATACTACCAAGGAGCAGAAAAGTCCATTCCACAACGGTTTCAGATGAAATGCTCTCTAACCTTCAGATACACAATCAATGATAAAATGGTAATGTCTCCCCGGTCACTAGTAAAATTCCTATGTCATGTTATTTTAGGTTTTATAAAGCCTCATGCCTTGAATTTTTACAGATGTTTCATCCTGAATATGATTTTAAAAGAGCACATTTGCGTAGCAAAGAGAGATGGTCATTTGTTTCAGACTTCTTGCCTGTAGCAGACAGCATCTACAACTTCATGGTCACAATATTTTTAAAAACTAATCTAGATTACCTCTGAAATAAGACGCAGATAAGTGTCACTCCAGTGCCATCACGACCTAGCCCACACTTCACTGGCCTGTGCATTTGACAGCCCGTGGCACATTTTCGTGTGTGCTCCTAGTTGTCTAGTTGTCACGCTTGTGCCTCACTCAGACTGGACAAGCCCCGTGTCTCTGGGCTACTGCCCGAGCCCAAGCTGTTAGCACTTTTAAATGAAAACAAATTAACCTCAGGACTGAGTCAGTATATGCATTTTATACATTTTATATCAAGCTCAATGGGCAACTAACTGAACTGGGATGTCACAAAATGCTTAAACTGAAAAATAGTGATGAGAGTAAGTGGCTTAATCTAAACTTGAGACATATGAATAAATTGAAGTGCACAGTTCATTAATTATTATTCACATGTAACTACCAAGTGTGTAGTTCTTAATTCCATTAATAAATGGAGCACACAGACTTAAGATTCATCTCAAGATCCAGTTCTATAGCCTAAGCATAGTAAGCTTAAATATTTGCTAGAGTGTATTAATCAAGTATATCAAATAAAAGTGTATAAATTTTTGAGAAAAACAGTATACTAAAATATAATTCTGTATGTACAGAGGTAGTAATTTGGAATCATAGTCAGTAACCAGGTTATTAGATTTTCAGAAGTGTCCCATAAAGACATAAAGGTCTCTGCTAATACCAGGATTAAAACTTTAAAAGGACAGCTAAAAATACTCTGGGAGCTTCCCTGGAATATGCTATCACTGATTTTTAAAGATCAAACAAAATAAAATAAAATCAGCATTTGGTAGAGTTCAAACAACACTAATTGAGCATTTAGAATGAAGTCTAAGTAGTACTAATTAATGCTAATTACCTTTGTTGAAAAAACTGTATAAAACATCAAGTTGATTTATTATTTTGATTATTTTGTTTGCTTCTTGAGTCAGGTCTTGATGTGCAGTCCAGGCTAACCCTGCACTCACTGTGTAGCCCAGGCCAACCTTGAACTCATGTCCAGCTCCTGCCTCAGCCTCCCGAGTGCTGAGATGACAGGTGTGTGATACCAGGCCCTGGCCCAAATTGAATTTCAAAGTGTATAGAATTGGCCTCATTGCCACAAAGGCGTGAATTGTGCTGGTGAACATAGGGCAATGGATCAGTTATACACATGGGGAAGAGAAGATTGGACAATGGCTGCCAAGTTAAAGTAGCAGCTCCCTTGCAAAGGCCACTCGCTGAAGTGAGCTGGACTGTGCTGGGCAGAACTGGAGCCTTCCCCTCCACTGGTCCCGGGTAGGAAAAGTCAAGCTTCCCCCACAGCTGGGTGCTTCAGGCTTCTCTGTCCCCATCTGTCACTTAAAGCACCATAGTTCCAGCTTGTTAAAAGATTAATGTATTGCTTTAAACTGTATGAATAGAAGTATGCTGACTCTAAATAATTAAATGAGTTATGCTGACTGTGAAAAAAGAAGGTAACTGACCCTTGTTGGAAATAACAACTAAAAAAATTATCTGAGCTTTGTCCAAGGATGTAGAAAAATGCATGCCTGGTTTATCATGGGAAACATTTACATTTGGAAATTTATTTAATTTACTCACAACCCACTTCTCAGAACAGAGATTTGTCTACACATAGCAAAGGAGTAAGTTGCTCCTCCAGGAGAGATCTACAGACCTAGCAAGGAGCAGAGCTGAGTTCAAGCCACAGGCCACGTACCTGTTTCTCGAAGTTTCTGTGTGATGTTCCATCCATTCACATCCACAGGGAGCTTGGACTGTTCTGTTCCTCAGTTTCCAAATTCCCACAAGAGTCCCCGCCACACAGCAGGTTTCTGATAAGCACCTGTGGCGCAGAAGACCTGGTGTGGTGCAGAGCAGGCTCTGGTGAGTGGCTGTGGCTTGGCTGACTCCACAGAAGTCACTGGAACAGTACACTCGTCCTCTCACACCGGAAGCTTCTGTGAGTTTCCTCCAGCTCTACCATGGGGGTCTTGCTGTGTTTGCTTTGCATTTCCCTGCATCCTCTGAGACGTACCAGCCAGGAGGTGGGACCCAGTCTTTGCTGCTTTAACCTTCATAGCACACAGTGAGGGTGAGAGTCATGCATACAGCAGAACTTTGCAGAATCACTCAGGCCATAGTGATTGTGACATGAAGCTGCTTAGCAGAACTAAATAAAACTCCATTCCCAGTGTATTTGTAACCACACTCATTCTTCACTCAGAAGAGCAATGTGCAGCCTGTCAAAAAGTAGATCTTGCAAAGGAGACAGAAGGGTGAGCAGCGCAGCCCCTTAATATCATCACTGATGATCTTTCATATCAAAGTGCAAGGGAGAGGACCATTCATTCACGTTTGAGTTCTTCTTCCAAATGCCTTAAGAAACAAACATGGATCCTATGGCCGGAAATCTTTCTGGTGTGTTTGAAAATTTCCTTGTTGCAACATATTTGGATTATTCTCAAATAGTGATACTGTTTTTAGAGTAGAGTAAAAGAATCTGTAGAAATAAAAAACCAGAACAGGCACCTTCACCAGTCATTGTAGACAAGGGTGCAGCACTAGTGGTCAGGGATTTGCCTGTTTCATTCACAGGTGAGTGTAGTACCCTGAGTGTCTGCAACAGTGCCTGATAGATATAAGGTGCTCACTAAGTACTTCTGAGGTGAAATTGCAGAGAGAAGTAATATGAATGAAGATAGTGGTAAGGATAGAGTACCTCAGAAAGGAAGCGCAGTTTCCTGAAATGGGGGAGATGCTGGAGCTTTAAAAATATTTTCTCCCAAAGGGCAAGAAAAGTATAAATTTAGCTCAGGAGAATAAAAAGGTTACTTGAAATAATAAATGTTCTCCCAGAGAAATGAATTTGAAATTCAGGAGCAAGAGTGGGTTTAACAAGGTTCCTTGGTGGAAGTTTAAACTTAAAATAAAACAATAAGCAATGTATTGTATTTTTAAAAGCTTAAGTTCAATACAAATCAAGAACCAATTATCCCTGATATTCAGCATTGTTTTGCCACTAAGACAGTAGGTGAGCAAAATTAAATAATTGATAGTAATACTAAGGAAGGAAAGAAATGTTTTATTTTTCTGATGATTACATGTGTGTATACTTAAATCTTTCAAATAGAAGCTTAGCTGTTTGAAAAACAAAGTGAATATTTATTAGAATAACAGTAACTTGTTATAAGCAGGACAGGAAAAATAATAGTATTTGCTCAAAGTTATAGTGGAGCTAAAAATATATTTAGTAAGGAATGTCCTCAGCCTCTCTGAAAAACAGCATGCAAAATTACTAGAAGGCATGTCGACAGGTAGACACTTCAATAGTAGAGATCCTAGAATCCTCATATCATATAGATATTTGATTAAATTGCAATAATTTGCAAATATATTAAATTAGAATGAGAATTCAGAGACAAAATATTTGAAGAGTCAATACAATTTTCAAGCTGCCTCAACACCCAAAATCCACATCTAGTCGTTAAAAAGAGCTCCCTTCCCACTCCATAGCTCATTGTGTTGGCTCCTTTTATGTCCCTCTTTGACTCTTTTGTCATTTTTCTTTCTAAGCATGAGTTCATCGACTATTCTTTCTATGTCAGTCACTTGTTTTGTGTTCTCTGTAACCACACTGAGCTCATCCCGATGTTTGAATGAAAGAACTGATAACGAGAGATTCAGTAAATCAGTGGTAGAACTGATACTTGGAAACTCAGAATACCTCAGTGAAGGGCAAACTGAATGATCATTTGACTCTCTTAGATATTAATATACCAGACAGGAAGACTCTATACCCTGCTCATTAGCCAGAGGACCATGACAGAGATTGCTAATGTAATTCCAACTAATATTCCTATGTCCAGTGTACTCTGTTACTTTCATTCTAACAAAAATAAAGAGTATATATCTGAAAGACAGGAGAGCTGAGGCTGCCTCCCTCGCTGGGGCCCTGACAAGTTCTGTGACCTTGCAAAGCCACTGTAACTCCCTGGCCCTCAGGATCACAACTGTAGAACAACGGAGGTCTACAGTTTTGCAATCCTGTGATTCTCTGATGAAAAGACAGGTAGTGGAGCCTGTTCTTGCCCCAAAGCCAGTGCTTTCTGTTTTCTGTATAATTTTTTATACAGAAAATTTTTTTTATAATTTTTTATACCATTTTATAAATGGTGCTCCCATTTATAACAGACAGGTGAATGTGCTGCCCCTTACCCCACCTGTCTCATCTCTCACCTCCGCAGAGGTGAAGGGTGTTTGATGGGGTAAAACCTGGCTCCTTTTCACTGGGACCCTGTGATACAAACTCAGCTTCTGAGTCCCTTAGCAGTGATCACAGGTTCTGTGAAGCAAGCAAGCTTGTGTCAACTTGTAATGTTATTTTTAATGCAAGAGACTATTACAATAATAATGCTGTAACCATGTGAAATCAGAATGGAACAGTTTAAAAGATTATTACAGTAAAATAAGTGACTAAAATCAAGTGAGATATGAAATACTGAGGGTGATATTGTTGACTGTCTCAGAACTTCCTGGCCGTCCTTCAAAAAGTAACTTTTGGAGTATTTAGCTTCAAGTTATAACCCTGCTGTCTGGTGGATCTAGTTTAATTTTTCTTTATGGTTATGGTTCTGGCAATTAAGTAATAGGTTGAAATCCGATTGAGTGTGACCCTCTTTAGCAATTGACTATTATGACTGGCTTTCAAAAATGGCTTTTCTGTGTTCCTGGCTCTGTTTCATGGCATTTCAGCCACATAAAGGCTATAAAATTAAATTGGCTTAAAATAAAATTGGCTTATTCCTATATAGCTTATCTGCTGAGTGTAATTAAGCAAATAAAATGTTTAACTGTGGTCTTTTTTCACATGTGTCAGGTTAACTCATTTGCCCCATTATATATAAATTTGCCCCATTATATATAATATTCTGCACTATTGGTTACATAGATATGTTCATTTTATATGTTTCTATAGTTAGAATGTTTCTTCATTACAATGTCACCAATAGTTATTGCTTATAATATGTCCATGTTAGGCGAAGCTTTTATGTTGTAAAAAGTAGGAATCATCTCCTTTATATTTTAAAAAAATTGTGTAGAGAACATATTATATACCTAAAATTGGTACATTTTAAATTTAGTATACAAATGTGTATTTCAAATAATTCTGTCATAAATTGTGTTTTAAGTGATCCTGTTATAAATCAGCTCTTTCTTGTGTTAAATACTGTCAAGTTTCATCAGTCAGACTCAAGAACTCTAGACACATGTCATTTTTTGTTTGTTTCCAACACTGCATTCTTCCCAGAGTGTCTTTCTCATGCTGGCGGAAGTAGACAGAGCAGGGATTATAAATGGCAGCATCCGATGTCCAACACTGCTCTCTGCTGGCAAAGAAGCAAGCCGTAGAACAAGCCATGCAGCCTTCCAAGGGAAAAAAGTTGGCATTTGAAATGAAGATAGATTCTCAAACTTTCATATGTTTCTGTAAAATACTTAGAGTGGGTGCAATGGAATACAAAGAAGACAAGAAGAAAAGAATATAGACATCATTTATGGAGATTAAGAGAAATATATCATTTTGTTTACAAATTGGCTGTGAGAATTTGGAAAAATATTAATCAATGATTCATATCTGAATGGAATTTAACTTAAGAGATCACTGGCAAATTTGTGGATAATTCTGTGCTTTTAATCACAGCACACTGCAGGTTGCAGGGCACCCAGTCTGACTGCAGCTGCCCAGCAATAGCTACCAGTCCGTGCTCGACGGGAAGAAATAATTAGATTGTAGCGTCAACATCTGTCGTGCGTTTATCAAAGTCTTTGTAGTTGGTTTTTAGAAGACACTTTATAGTTTTTCATAGTTCAAGAAAATATGTCACTGTGTCCTACTTTTTTACCTAGACTAAAACTACACAAAACATTTTAGATCAATAACTGATAATCATTCCTCCCCCCACCTTTTTTTTGCAATACTGAGGATCAGTCTCAGGACCGTGTGCTTGTCAGGGAGGCCCAGTGTCACTCAACTACATCCCCAGCCCCATCTTCCTTTGCATAGTTTAATATTCTAAGTGTACTTTCTAGGTTTTATTTCTTTATTTTCTAACCCCGTTTTTTAGTAATTGTAATGAATATTATAAACTTAGCCACCTTAGTAACTAGTAACAGTGTACATATACATAGGTTACCATAAATGTACATGTGTAGGCCCAATAATGGACGATGCACTGGTAACAGAAGGGACTAGGTGTGTGTCCCAAGCCTGGCTCTCACCCTCCTTGGCTGATGATATCAGCTCTTCCACCTGACCTTCCCGCCTGTGGGGCGCCTTGTAATTTTATTCTCTGGATCTGGCAGTGCTGCTCAGTGGCATTCCTGATCTTACCTTCCTCTCGCCGGCTGTCTCCTCAAATTCTGGCCTCATTCTGGTGCAGCAGGATTCTCTCTGGTCTCCCCACAGCACGTGGCAGCTCCCTGGGGACCTGTGACCCGGGCTTCTGCTCCTCTGCCTACTTCTCCTTCCTTTTCCTGAAGTTGTACCCTGGCTTCTTCTGCCCAGGCCCACTGTGCTGACATCTGCCTGCAGCAGTCTGGGCATAAACAGAGACGTAGACACACACTCAGAAACACACAAGTGTCTATTTGTTAGGATATAAAATCCATCCGAACAGGAATAGTTTTCCGTAGCACACACATTTCTTTTTGGAATAAGTGAATATAAACCAAGTTGATACAATCATTTGGTGACTTAACTTTAATCCAAGATATTTCTGTTCCCTCAAACATGTATTTCCTTAGGAATCATGATAATCAACAAAGCAAAACAAAAAAGCCTAAGCCATCTCCAGATCCTTGTCCAAGTCTGATTGAACCAAACCCTCTATTAACCTGCTTTTCTTCTCGCCTTTGGCTCTGCTTTGTAATGAACCATCCAGCTGCGGGGCGCTCTGTGCTCTGTTTGTAGCAGCGATCTGCGCCCCCTACCGTGTCCTCCCTGTTACTTCGGTTCTGTTTCTCCTTTATTTTACTTTGGTTTTTTGTGTTGAAACTAAGGACGTGGGAGGGCAAAACTCAGCACAGATCAGTGGTTTGTTTTTTTTTCCATAAACTTGACTCAGAACCATTTTTTCGCCAGAAGCTGAAGCCATTTTTCTCGCCCTGCGGCAGACGAAGACGCCTGTTGTGATTCATACCCACGATCCTGAGGGAGTTTGTCTTTCTAGCGTTTAGATGATCTTTCCTCTCTTATCCATCTCCAGTGATGAACCCATCGGTGCTTCTGTGTGGGTTTTATCACGTTAACGAGGAGGCTGAGCCCTTTTCTCCGGAACTCAGAACCACTGATTCTGGAGAAGCGATGATTTTCTTCCTTTGGGTTTTCTTCTCTGTTTTTCAAATTCTGTGTGGTTTGATGCTGAACTTCCTGGGAATACAATTATCACATGTAAACACATACGGGAGGCACTTGGAGGAAAGACGACACTGACTGCTGGGCCCCGGCTCCAGAGTTTTGGGTTTCATAGAATTTGCATTTATAGCAGTTTCACAGATCATGCGATGTGACCAGCCCAGGTGCACAATTTTAAAAAATAGTGGTCCTAGACCCATTCTCAAATCGCCTTATTTCGTATCTGTGTTTAAAAGTCCCCAATTTTTACACTTTCTGTTCTTTTGGTCTGGCCCACCCACCCTTAAATATCTAGCTCGATCCTGGCTTACATTTCGCCTCTTCTCTGTGGCCTGCTGTGGTCATCCGGCCTCATATGGCACCACAGAAGCGACAGTAGGATGCTCTCACGTGCTGTGCAACTCCACCCTCATCCTGCTCTGTCTGCAGACTTCTTGTAAAATGCTGTGGAAGTACCATGCATTTTTTTTTTTTTTTTTTTTTTTTT
>PVIR01012208.1:0-45259 GCA_004026965.1 Petromus typicus | reverse complement strand
TCCACCCAAAGTTTCATCACAGAAACATTTGGAGTAATGTTTGGCCACATTATATGTATACAGTGGTTCAGTTGAGTTGATAGATAAAATGAAACACTAAAAGTCTACTTCTTGTCAAATGTGTGCCCATATGAATCTCCTTGAGCCATATCTAATCTTCAAAAGAGGCAGTTACACTGTCACACTTTCACCTACTATAATAATAAAACTGTCTGGTGTACAACCTGAACTACATTAATCCCTTAAGAGAAGATCCAAAGACTCTGGGTGGTATTCACTCTTTTCCTTGATATACTTTAACCTGAATAGTATAATGTATAGTCAGTACTTGTTATGTTATATGGAAGGATAACAAAAGTGATAAAAATAAAGTGAATTATAGACACACAGAAAGAAAATCAAGAATACATATAACGTAATAAGGACAAAACACTCATGGCAATTTCAATACCCATTGCTGTTATGGGTCACATGCATATAACTGGCATTTATAACCTCCTTATATTACTGACTTCATATTCCCTTCCATCTCAGCAAATATATCGGCTGCTTGTGCCTCTTTTCCTGGTATGATGATCCATCATAAAAGATTTTTGCTCCTAAAAGATTTCAGCCAGTGTCACCTGAATTGGGCATTTTAGTTTCCTGTGTTTTAGCCAAACTGTGGTGACACTAAGACACAGCACAAAAGATCACTATCAGGTCTTCTCAAGTCCGCTCTCCCCACCATCTGCAGTCTCTGTGGTGAATCTACTGATCTTTCAAAAGCCATAACGACTCAAATGGCTTCCTTCTCAAAATGCTTCAGTGACACTGTTCATCGGATAAAGCTCAAATCCTCAAAATGGCCCCCGGTAGCCTCTCCCTTCTGCTCCGGCTCTCCCTTCTCCCTCCTTAGCAGTGCATCTCCTTCCTTTCATCCTCACTCACTCTCCTCCATTCCCTTCCACCTTGCCTGTTACTCAAGTATAGTTTGCTCCTTCCCACCAAGAGTCTGCATCCTGGTGTGTGTGCTGTTTTTTCTCTTTGGTTATTATTCCTTTCCTTTCACTTATTCCAGATTCATCTACTTTCTCTCCCCTCCCACCTACCTGATATTTTTCCTTCCAGACTAAGACTTTTGCACTACTCCACAGGCCTTTTATAGCTATGTAACCAATTTATACTTAAGGTAATACTGAAATTGCTATATTTTATCAGTCTGATGTTTAATCTATATCTTCATGCTCTCATGAATTTATAGACTATGTCTGCTTTATTTTTATTGTTTTGGACCAGATCTTTTTTTAGGCTGGTCTCAAACTTATAATCCTCCTGCCTCAGCTTCCCAACTGGTATGATTACAAGTGTAGATACTAACTGTATGCAAAACAAGTAAAGATATGACAGAGCATGTACAACAAATTTTGAGCTTAAACCACTCTATAAAAATGATGACATCATCCTGTCACACCTACCTTTCTTGTTCAGGAGCCAAAGTTAATGAAAGAGGCCGTGTTTTTATTACCTTTAACAACTTAACCCTAAGCAGAATAACTGAAGCTTGTATTTTTCATTTTTGTACCTTTTTGATGTTTTCTTCACATTCCCAATTTCACACACAAAAACATTGACTCCTAAGTTAGTCCCATTTGTCCAGTCCTCTAGGAAATGTGCCTCAAAAATTCCATCTTCTCCTGAAAGTTTGTACTGTAGAAAACATCCTGAAGTTATTCTCATAGTAGGAAAGAAATTCTGATACTATGAACAGAGCCAGTTGTTTATTTTGGTATCCTTCCAGCTCTTATTTAAGGCAAACATATAGTACAGATTCTAGGATACTGATCATAGATTTTTCTACTTTGTCTCATCCTTACAGTCTTTCTGCATTACTTGCAGCAGGTCAACTAACAGCCATCTATGGCTGAGACAGTGATGATGTTAACACAGCCTTCTGAATGCACTAATGAAGCAGGACTTAAAGAAAAACCATTCCCTCTGAGTCTTGGATAGTCCCACCCCCAGATCAACCCCTCTTCCATGTGGCTGTGACTCCTTGTTCTGTACCAATAAAATTCATAACTGTGTCCCCTAAACAAAGTTTATAACACTATGTTCTCATATGATTCATAAGATTCTGTCTTCTTTCAAGGCAAAGTTACAAAACTGTTGGTCCTTGTTCTGTTCTGATAAAATTGCTCCATCACTAGAAGAACCACCAGCTTCAAATAAGTGTATAAAAGCTGGGACTTCTCTTTGTTCAGTGTTCCTCTTTTGGACGGGAATGTACTGAGCCAGTGTACCTCTTAAATCTAAAATAAACTCCTCCTGTTACATTCTGGGGGAGGGGCTCTCTCTAGTCTCTTAGATTCCTATAATACCGACACTACTAAATTTCACAATTAAAAATAATTAAAATAATTTTTGAAAGTATGTAGATATCAAGCTTTAAAATGATCAGGTATAAAAAGTGTTCATGTATAATAATAAAGTTTATATTTTATTTTATTTTATTTTATTTTATACTTTTATTTATTGTTTTGTGGAGGACAGGGTCTTCCTTGTATTTCAAGCCGACTCTAAACTCACTATGTAGCCTGGGCTGCCCACAAACTCACAGCAATCCTCCTCCCTCTGCCTCTTGAGTGTGTCTACCTCTTTACAGGTGTGAGCCGCCATGCCCAGAACTGTGATAGGTGGTACCAGGGATCAAACTTGGGACTTTGCACTTGCCAGGCAAACACCAGAATCACTGAGCTAAATCCTTGAGCCCAGAAGTTTATATTTTATATATTAAATTATTTGAATAGATCCAATTAAAGGGCCTAACATATAGAAAACAATGAACCCTGGCTTGTTGGCCTATGTTAGTAGTTCTAGCTGCTCAACAGGATGAGACAGTAGGTTCATAAGTAAATTAAAATAAAATATATCCAAATGCAAATCTCCATGGTAGCAATTTCAACAGATTTTGTCTTTTTTATTATTGACAGGTAAGACAGACCAAGATATTAAAATAGGCATATAAATAATTTAACAAGTTTAATCTAACAGTATTCAATTCTGGAGGCTCATATAAATTAATAATATTTACAAAAACTGATTATATGGCCAGTTGTGGTGACACATGCCTGTAATACCACACTTGGTAGGCAGGGGCAAGAGGATTGCCACATGTTCAAGGCCAGTCTGTGGTACACAGTAAGTTCAAGACCAGATTATACAGTGAGAATGTGTCAAAAAAAAAAAACACGGAGAAAAACTTGACTGTATGTATATCAGGTAATAAGGTGAGCTTTGACCTTCCTAACTGCTAACTTAAGAAAGTAAAATAGTCAACATTAGACAAAACAAAAGATATAACATCAAGGAACCTAAAACAAACAATTGATTATAATGAGATTATAGCAATCTTATAGAATTTTAGATTCATAAGCACTAAGCAATTCCATTTTTATAGACTAGCAACAAACACAAAAATAATTTTTAGAAATACCCATTGTAATAGCAATAAAAATGCCAGTGTACTAATAAGAGTTACTGTGGATAAATTAATATTTTAAAATATCCAAATAATTTAAGCAAAACATGAATTAATGGAGTGATGTTTTTAGGTAGAATCAATATTACAAATATATGAAATGTTCTCAAACTAATCCATAGCTCTAAAAATACCCCAAAGGATGTCAATTGGAGTTTTGTGTGTAATTTTCAAATGAGATCTTAGTATTTACATAGAAAAGACCCAACATTATCTAAGAAATTCATGAAGAAGAATAAATAGGTATGATTTGCTCTAACAGATATTAAGAATTTTAATAAGCAAGTGAAAAAGTGATATTAGCGTATAGATAGATTGGTCAACAGGAGAAAATACGAGCTCAGACAGAAATGGCAGATGAATGGGGAATTGATAGAGTATTCAATAAATGTAGCTGGAAAGAAAATATGAATGTATGTATAGGCTGCTAATTCCAAGTATACTCAAAAGCCTGATTCATAGACTCAAAGCACAGGAAATGGAGGTCCCCCCCTGAAGACACTAAAAGCCACAATCCTGCTGTCGGAGTGATGTGCATAAGAGACCACAGTTATAAGAGTGACAACATGACCCTGCATGCTCGGCATGGTCAAGGTCACACAGCTGGTGTTAGGATTCCTCAACATGTGATGATGAGGCACTATAACTGCTGGGAAATAAAGATCTATCTGGCTGGATTTTGCAGAAGGAATAAGGACAAGCAGCAGCAGTCTGGCTGGGAGAGGAACACTCTAGCTGGCTCACTCTGTCCCTGCAGCTTCCATGGGTCCTGGTTGCATATGTCACTCTTTACTAGGGAGTTCACTCACTCTAGACCTATATACTAAGTGAACCCCACCCCACTACCCTCCAGGGAGGCTCAGACTTGACATCATATAAAAGAAATACTAAATTGGTCTCTCAATCTTACCATACTAAAATCAATTGCTAATGTTTTAAATTTTTCCATGGGAAATATAAAACTAAAAATGTTTGAAGAAAATATAGAATTCTCTGGAAAATAAAAGCTTTTAAGAATAATACACAAAGATTAGCCACAAAAGATGGCTTAATAAGAGTAGGTTAGTTTTTGTACCTCAAATGAAAAAGAAAAAATCATAAGCTCGGTGAAGATATTTGAAAAATAACCAAGATTAGGTTTTTATCTCAAATATGAAAAACACCTCTCTTGAGCCAATGACATGGTTACCATATAGGAAACTAGGTAGATGGTATAAGCAGGAATATTACATAATCAGTTCAAGAAATATTAGGAAAATAAGCCCAATCTCATTAATAACAAAGCAAACACAAATGAAGATGCAGTAACACACAGTTTATAAATTCCAAAGCTATTCCTTGTGCTTTACAATTTTAAAAAATGCTTTTAAATGTACTTGACTCTCTTTGGAGTGGTAGATGAGAAAGGCAGCCTGTAGAGTAAGTACTGAAGTACAGAGGAAGTAAATCTTCAAGAGGGTCAGTCAAGTAAGTGGGTTCACACAAGTAGTAAATGTCATAGCAGTTGGTACCTGATTCCAGCTCCTTGTCCTCTATTTCCCCTACACGATTTTACCATTAAAAGATAATGGTAAACTTTTAAATCCATAAAATAATTCACCACTTTCAAAATGCCTTCCAAGTCGTGTCATCTGTTTTGAGTCTCACATTCAACCTTGAGTTTCTTTAGCATATTTCTTCCTTCTTCTCAGAACATTCATTGGGCATAATTTAAACCAAACATTCAGCAATGAACACAGAAAATCTCTCTGTTAAAAAGTTTAATCAAATTACAATAGCAATGAAAATTTTTGTATCATCAACCACAAAATTATAGGCATTGATCTTTCTGAGGAAAAAACAAAAATAATGATTCCGAGAGCTGCGTTACTGTTTTGCAGAAAAACCGATTGAATGAATGAATGTAGCCAGTGGCTGTTGCTGTGGGCTTCCTCACAACAGAATTCATTCCTCCACCTACGTCACAACGAACAAAAGGCAGGAAACATTTTCAGATATTTTCTTTAACTATGCTATGGCATAAGATTGGTATTGTTCACATGAGTAACATATTAAATGGTACGATTTATTCTCATCTTTATTTGTAAACACGTTGCTTATAGTTGTTCCCTCTCACGCTGCCTGCCGCGTGATCGCAGCGTGATTGGTAATCTGGATCCTCACGGGCAAAGTGCCTCTCAGTCCCATTAAACCCACCTGCTCGCGCTGGCGGCCTGTGCCCTGCGCGGCTGGCTGCTCGTTAGAGGCTCTGGCAGGGAAAGGGTGGGGGGAAGAGCAGTGAAGCCAGCGCCTAAAAAGTGAAACTGAGATTTTGGTTTCATGTGGGAATTTATTTGGTGGGAGTGACGCTGCTTTTCATTATGCCAGATAACAGGTTGCTGGCAGCATATTTAAAAGATATGGAACTTTTAAGGGGCTGAAAATGAAATTAATGCTTGATGAAATAAACTGTAATCTGTGCCCCACGTTCATATGTGTGCCAGGAAATGAACATGCTGCTGTTTTAATTGTAATCAGGCTGCTCCCTCCAAGGCAGCAATGATATCCACTTTGCTGCACATGGAGAATTGAGGAAACAATGCCATTAAGAGTTTATACGCCGTCTCATGCTCCACTTTCTTCATAACATTACCTCAGTTCTACAGGCATTTTCTGCCCCATTTACCAAACTGGCTCCAGTCAATGAAGTTTTGCATTATGCGACCCCAGGGAAGAAAATAATGCAAGAGTTTTACTGTCCATGTTAATGCCGTTTAATACATTACTCAAACACATACTTAAGACCAACAGTTCTGATTACACAACTTTGGTGTAAAGTGGCTTCCAGACTGACTTCTTAACTGGCAACTTCTCGACTTTGTTTTGGAGAGCGGAAGTGGGGCCACAGAGCATGGTCTGAGAAGCTGCAAAGGCTCAGAGGAATGTTAGAACTTTATTGTCTAAAAAGAGAGTGAGGTCCAGACTGTTGCTTTTTTTAAAACTGTGTTTAAATGTTGCTTCAACTGGAATTTATCCTCACCTACCTCGTGGGAGGCTAATATCTTTGAAAAATGGTGAAACATTCTAAAAGTGATGTAAACTCAAAAGTTAGAGCCTGCGGTAGGAGTGAATAGTGAGGAGAACAGCATTCCTTCTTCTTTTGGAGGACTTGGATTTCACTCCACTCCTCTCGAGCAGGAGAAAGCAGATCTGTCTTTTCTCTGTTTGGATAAGGAAGGAAGAAAGCTTAAAGAAGAGAAACATTTTCAGTACCAGCTGTTCTCTAACTCTAGCCCTACATAAATTTATTCTTTCCTGAGCTGGAGATGTTAGGATAGAACTCTCAAGAGAATGAGAAATAAAAAGCAAATCAATGAAGCCAATACAATTATTCTAACTTATATATTTCTAAAGGTGAATCATAGGGCCAAGGGACAGTTTAATCACAGTTCAATCCAGAAACAATGACAGGAACATGGGTAACTAAAAAGACAGAAAATAAACTTCTGGGCCATGGTCTGGAAGGAGAATTTCCAAGGCTTTTCCTGTGTAATAAACCCCAGTGGTTAGTACTTTTCACAAAGGTCTTCAATGTCTTGTAGCAGATATCACCAGTTACGTAAGCCAAATAATGCTTCTCCAAATCAAAAATTCTTTCTGTTCTTTTGGGTAAATGTGGTTGTAATATTAGGACTTCATGTGAATTTAATATCAGAATCTTCATAGTAAAACTTCATATCTGGACAATAGAGATTCTTCATCAATTTTAAGGTATCATTTCATCTTTAAACACATTACTAATTAAGTGTATAATGTTTTGAGATGCGTACTTAGGAAGAATGTACATATTTTGGTTAAAAAAAAGAGTGAGTAAAATGCAAATGAATAAGCATATCAAGAGGAATTTTAAAATATTGCTTTACCCACACTTGTGTATTTTATTCACTTTGGCCCCTGATGATGTCTACTTAAAACGTGTGAGTTGGACCTCCAGGCAAGCCATTGTTTAACTTCCACTCATAGTGTCCATTCTTTAAACTAACATACTCATTATTTTTTCTGGGCATTTCCAGAAAGTGTCAGTAAAAGGCTTCAGTTGTCTTCCATGGCACCAATTTTCTGAATTTGCTCAAATGAAAACTTTGCATCTTTTTCCCCACACTGTTGCATAGATTGTATTTTACTGATTGTATCTTTCAATATTCCAAGTCACCCTAAACTTTGCCAGGAAAAGGGTCACAGATTTAGGGACTCCAGAGGCCTGTACAATACTTTGAAGAATATTTCCTTTAGTCTTAATATTATCAGCATCAGTTTTGTCCTCTAGAGATGAGGCCATCTCTGCTAATGAAAGAGACGAAACTGAAAATGAAGACTTAACAGAAGACCAGATGGGGATGGAAGGGCACATTCTCCTTGTTCCTGCTGAGCAGAGTCCATATGTTTTAGGGTCTGAAGACTACGGAAGCCGCAGATGCTCCACAAGAGCCCAGGAAGAGAAGAGAGGCCTGAGAAAGGAGTCCTGGGCTCCAGCTTCCCTTCCCCCGTGACTAACTTATCTGGGCAAGCGAAATGAAGCCTGAAATGTTGGGACTGCAGTGAGGGGAAGTGCGCCCGACAGGCCGTGCGGCCTTTCTTGTCCTTGGCATTGTAACAGTGCACGGTCTTCTGTTGTTCCTGGAACCACTCGAGCATATAATGAATGGAGTACCAGTGATTGGAAACGGTCTGCCCTCGATGATATTTCCGCAAGTTGTTTTCATTCTACAACTTGGTAATGGACTTTTCTGACTTTAACAGGATGGGTGAAGTGTCTCTTGATTTTATAGGCTGTCGCCCCCTTTGGAGCCAACTCTCCCCAGTTATCATGTCATTTTTTTCAACACTAAAAATCAACCGGCCTCCAAAAACTGAAGTGTTTTCCTTGGAGGGTTACATGATCCTAAGCAAACAAACAAACTGAAGAGCCATTCGGACTTTTCTGAAGAAATTGAAACTTTTTTATTGAGTTAAGTTTTTCAGTCTGTAGCTTAGGTTCACTGAATTCTGCAGAGGTCAGGAGAGAAGAAGGAATGTTTGACAGTCTTTGGGCAGGACGGAAATGGAGCACTCGGAGCCTAATCCATTGTGGTTACCTGGGAGACCAATGGAAGATATGAGTGGCCAGCGACCAGGCCAAGAAGACAAACTAGCCAGATACATCTGGTTCTGAGAATGTGTGGTCCTCCATTTCCTCATCCTTGTACACAATCAGGATCAATGTATGTCACATGCTGATATGCTAGACACAAAGTACGCTATCATATTCATTTTATGTTTACAACATTTCCTTAAGCTATGAAGCAAATAGCATTATTTAGCTTATATAAAGATGAGGAAACTAAAAGGAAAGAGAGTGAGTCAAAGGAGGTGAGATTATTAATAATACAGTTTGAAACCAAGCAGTTTACCTCCAGTGCCCTTAGGTACGGTGCACCTAAGTCACTTGATATATTGTTTCATACATAATAAGCATCAAATAGTGGAAGATTTCAGTATGTGTTTACAACATTATATTGTTTATATACTTTAACATGTCAGATTTTAAGGCTTTGTTTCTGAAATTGTAAGCAAAAGTCAATAAACTTTAATTCATTAAAACAATAAGCTTTGAGAAGTTAAAAGTTAATAGCTATACTGGTCACTGATTTAGAAAGATATATACCCTCTGCATACTGAGCATAAACTTGAGGAATTCAGAGAGATGCTCTGAAATTACCAGAGAAATTAGGCAAAAATCTCTTGACTTCCCCTTTGTTCCATAAAATATGATTTTCTGTTATAAAAATCTACAAGTAAATGATGCCATTATATTTCATTTTGCTCACTGTTTGCATTTCTATATTTTTGACACTATAAGGGGAGAATTCTAACCTTGGACTTGTACTGTTAGAGTTCCTCTGTCCATTTCATCAGACACAAGTCAGTACCAGATTTGCTCAGTTAATGGCAACTTCCTGCTTCAGTCTATGTTGAATACAAAACTATAGAACTGACCATGAACACTTAACTCCATGTCCATTTTATGAGCCCCATCCCATTTATTCCTTACCTCACAGCCTGGAAAATATTATAAAAAATCAAAAGCTTCAATACAGAATTGAAGGTATTGAATTAACCAGTCTTACTTTCAGAGTTCAATTCAACTGAATCACTTTTTTTAAAGCCTGTTAAGATGTTCATTGATTTTCAACATTATCTCCTAACATGATCAACTCTCCATAAGCCCACAAAATGTCTCCTTTTCCAGTTTTACCTTGTTTTCTAATTGTTTGACTCTACTTATATCAGTCAACATTTGAGATGTATTCTCTTGGCCAATGCATTCTTATTAATCAACCTTCACATTTATCTTACTATAAAATTATTTTGGCTATAATAATTTATCATGCAATAGGTAAGTCTTTGTATTCTATAAGTAGTTTTGAATAAGTTATTGACTTATGTGGATTCATTAGAAGCCATATATTTAGATATACAGTACATAAAAAATCAAATTACAAGATGATTATATATCATCAGGTCCTGCCATTGTGACTCAGTTTGGATTATGTTCTTTTCCACAAATTGAAAAAAATCCTTTACAGGATCAGGGATTTAGCTCAGTGGTTCTGGCACATGCCTTGCAAGTGCAAGGACCTGGGTCTGATCCCCAGTAACTATGTACAACAATATCGGGTGTAATGACTCAGGCCCTCCAGCAGTCAGTATCACATAACACAAGGCCAGGCATGGTGGCTCATACCTATAGTCCCAGCATTCAGGAAGCAGAAGTAGTAGGATTTCTGTGAGTTCCAGGCTTCCCTGGGCTGCATAGTGAGCTCAGGGCCAGCCTGAACTACAAAGTGAGACCTTGTCTCAAAAAGAAAGAAAAGAAAAATTCCTTTACAAATATCTTCTACACATTGCATTTGTATTTATGTTGTTTCTTACACTTTCTTCTTTTGAGGAAGGAAATTTTATTTTTAATTTTTTTCATTTATTTCTGTCATCTAATCTTTACTTAGCTTCCTTCTAAAATTTTTCTGATATAATCAAAATATATCATTATAGTATTATTAATGATTAATTTTCCTTCAGTATTCTTTAAATTTTAAAAATGTGTGCGCTTTTCCCATACTTGAAACATAGTTGATTGTTTGATGCTGTAAATGATCAATTTTTAATAACTGCACTTTTTTCTATAGTCCCACTAACAGATGAACAAACAAGCATATCAATAAATAAATGTAAATGATCAGCTGCCTTCAAAGAGCCTTTGGGTAGCAGAAGCTCTGTTCTCTCTCTCTCTCTCTCTCCCTTCTTGAATGAATTCACATGTGAAATCCAGATTCATGCATGCATAAACAGAGTTTAGCAACCACAGCTTGACATTCTGGGTATTTCAGCAGACAAGTAAAAGTTGTTATTTTTGATTGAAGAAATGAAATTTGCATTGATTACCCAAACAAACTGACATTCATTTGCATGAACATGATAAATCTACAGCAGACACACTAGCCAAATAGCACATTCACAGGAAAATAGCTTCAGTGTGAAATTAATAAGTTGTTTTCCTTTTTTCAGTGTAAGCAACAGATACATCTTGGTTTTCCTTAAGTATTATCTATTCAATCTTATATACTGTTTACTTTTCTTAATGTAATAATAACACCATAACACCAATGCATTCCTTCCATGTGAGATAATTACATAAGTAGAGTTAGTTCAATACTTACACCTAACCAGAGTTCAAAATAGTTTTTTAATGTTTTGATTATAAGCAAGTAAATGAGCATATGTCCAATTACATTTTGGGTGCAATAGCTTTAGCCACCACATTTTGGCATTTTATTTTATTAGCTAAAAGTTCACATATGGTTCCCAGGTCTCCAAGCTGTCTTTAAGGATACAAGTTGTGTAACCCAGTGTTGTTTTCTTTCCTTCTCTCCCCCAGCCTCCAGTGTAAGCCTTGCACAGGCCTTCTCACAGAGGCACTACTCTCAAGTTTTAAAGATTATACGTGTGAATAGTGAAAACCTGAAATTTTGCAGACATTTTGTAGAAAATGAGAAAAGAAATTCTTCCCACCTTAAAAGTTAAGCTCATAAAAGATTCTGAGAGGAACACCACAATGTTTACTGTACCAACAAAAGTGCTAATATAGAAATGTGCTTACAATGATGATGCTTTGGCTGCTGCCTTCCTTTGGCCGGGTGCCACACAGCAGTTGCCCTGGCGCTTTCCCTCTCAGGACCCTCCTTGGCAGCTCCAGGATGAAGGGGGAAGCAGAGTGAGCATCTCACAGACTCAAATGTATAGGATACAGCGAAGCCAGTGAAGGCCACAGGATGAGGGAGCACAAAGAACACATTCATCTCCTGTTGGCTTCAACATTCTGTTCTCTGTATCTGTGTTACTGATACAGTTAATGGTTTGGAAAACTGCAAGACTTGCATATTCTTGCCAAGGGTTAAACACAACCTTTCTGAACAACTGACTAACAATTTGGTTACTTTTTAAGACTAGCATTTCAAGAAACTTGGAGTAAATCTAATCTCATTTGGTTACCTTACCTATAAATGTTATATCTAGATTCCAAAGAAAATGGGAATTTTGAAAATATTGTTTACTCACAAAGATTTCTATAACTTTCTAATAGGCAGTACAATGTTGCACATCAGTATGCAGCACTCTTCAAATTCAAAAGATATTTAATTTAAAATGAAAGCAATAAGATACTAAAACAATCAACTATGTCTAATACAGAACTATGTCAATAGTTAAATGTGAACTACTATATACTATTGGACTATATCAGATTCCTGGCTTTCAAAAACTATAACATTAAAATGTAATCATTCAAAACATGAAATATTTTGACATTTTTGTTTCTGAGGGATAAATTGGATGGATGCACTTGGAAAATGATATAATGAAAATGTGACTCAGACCAGCTGATCTTTCACAACGTACTTGTCCAGCTGATTATTATGTCTCACATTATATGTGCAAGGTACAAAACCTGCTTCTTTATGGAAAACAGGGCACAAAAGAAAGCATACTGCTTAATTAAATGACTTTGGTCTTTTATTTATAAAACCATTAACAATTCTGATGTACCTTTTACCATTTGAGCTAATTAAGAGGTAGCTGCCAACGATAACTGAAGTGATAAAAATTTGTAACTAAGGTAAAAAATTTCCATTTCCTTTTAATCTGGCCAAAATATGTTCAAGAATGTTCATTTTCAGTGTGCAGAACTCAGTCGTATGTACTGAGGGGACATGCATTTACCAGTGAAGAACCTAAGGAAGTGACTGCTCAGATCACCTGGTACGATGCTTACAGAAACTGACAGTCATGGAGTATGACTGACATACGACACATGCTCCTTCCCTTCCTACAGTTCTTATTGCCACTGAACACTTTTTGAATTAATCTGTCTTTTTAATGTTATTTAGAGAGAGAGAGAGAGAGGAAAAAGAGATTATACACCCTTATTTTAATGTTCTCATAAGTCATTATTATTGTAATTTTGATAGATATACTACATCTTCACTTATGAAACACCTACTTTGTACCTAGTACTGTTAAATGTTCTACACACAATGCCTGGTTTAATGCTGCATGAAAAAGCATACCCACACATTTTACAGAGGAAAACTTACACTTTGAGAAATTAGAAATGATTTTCCTTAAGCCTTACAACTCATAAGTAATAAAACTGAAATTTTAACTCAAACCATTCTGTTTATGAAAGAAAGTCAATGAAGTTTTATAATAGAGCCAGTTGTATGATAAAAATTTACCTTTTTAGTATTAAAGCACTTGATTAAAAATTATACAAATTAGAAACCTTGAGATTTCCTTGAAAACTGTGGTGGAACAAGGTATAATTTTGAATTGAATACTTTGAAATAACTGATATATGCATGAGACATAAAATTCAAAAGTTGTAAGATTACAAAGTAAAAAGTACATCTTTTTATTCTCACAATTCTTTCCATCAAAGAGAAAAGCTAAGACCACTAGCTTCTTTTTCCTTATACAGATTCTACACGTACAAGGACACACACACACACACACACACACATCTATCCTTCTACACTTGCCAAAAATCTCCTTCTTTGAAAGGGAAGGCCATACTGTTCAGTGTAGAAATGAACCCAAGTACAACAGTTCCAAAGAAACTTGCCATTGGGCCATTTTTCCTGCAGTTCTGGCCAATGAGAAAGAAGCAGAAGGTGATTGTTGAAGTTTCAGGAATGTTCTTTGGAATATTGCAGAAGGTATAGTTCCATTCTCTCCACCTGAAATAGCAATCAGGTGCTCAAAATAGAACAAAAGGCTTACAATAAATAGGTAGTAAACTACACAATGAGAACTAATGACACAGAGATAAAAGAAACCTGGATCCTCGCCACTATAATGGTGACACTGGGGAAGTACCAGGCTACCTTTATGTTAGCAAACAAAATTCAGAATTTGTGTTGTATCCTTTAAAGAGAAGCATAATATTCTATTTTTATGGATGTGGTATAATTTATTTATAGACTCCCAATAAAGTCCATTTGGATTGTTTTAATGCTCCTTACTATTTTTTAATAAGACAAGTTGCAATAAATATCTAGGTATATATCATTCTATAGGTACCCATCATTCTATGTTTTTCAAGCATATTTCACAATAAATTTCTAGAAAAAACTGCTTAGAGGAGAGCACATGTACAGCTACAACGTGTAATTGCTGCCAAATTATTTGTTATAAAAAAATCCATCCTATTGCCATTCACAAAAAGTCAGTTGGTTTCTTTTTGTTTGCTAAACCAAAAAGGAAATTATATTGCAATGTAATTTTAAGTTTCTTTTATTATAAAGTTGAACATCTTTTTCTTTGTTATAGATCCATTTATTTTACCTTGCCTGCAGAATTCTTTGACATTTATGCAACTATGTGTATCATTTTTTTAAAAAGTGGCTTCCAGATTCACATATGACTTGCAAAGTTCTTCCATGCTAAGATTATAAAAATGTTTGTTTATAGATGTAAATGTTTGACCCATTTTGAAGCTCATTTTGCTGTAGCGTGTGAGGTAGAGATTCAGGTTCATTTTCTACCAGATGTTTCCTTAGTTGTTCCAAAAGTACTTATTGAATAAAGCGTTTCAATCTATTTGCAATGACATCTTTAACATATACTAAGTGCCTGTATATAGCTGAGTCTATTTAAGACTTTCTTGATTCATTATATTAATCAGTCTGTCTAGACATGTGCCAACATCACACTGTTTTAATTATTATAGTGTTATAATGTGGTTTAATTCTGGGTTTGCTCTGTCCCTATTACTTTCATTTTTCAAAATAGTTCTTACTCTGCTCTTTGTTTATTTTTCTACATGAATTTTAAAAACAGCATACCCGCTTCAAAAAAGTTCTCCCTAAATCTTTGACATTAAATGTATAGATTAATGTAGAAATGCTCTTTAACATATTATATCTTTGAATTAAAAACATTATATACTCTTAAATCTTTATTTATTTACAAGTACTTTATATTTTCTTCTCATGGATTTTAGCATTTCTTTTTAATTTATTCACCCCCATTATACCATTGATTGACATTACAAAAACTAATAAACGTTGTTCTTCTTACTTTTCTTTTGGTCTTCAGATATCATAGCATGTGATTTCAGCATGTTAACCTATACCCAACAACTTGACTAAATGCATTTATTGTTTATGATGCCACTTAATTCATTTTTTAAAACTTTCTAGGGAAATAATATATTATTTAGTGATAATGATTATTTTCTTTCTTCCCAATTTATAAGTTAATTATTGTTTATTTTGTCTTATCGTTACTGATATATAGGGAATTTAAATTCAAATCAGTGTTCTAGTTTAAACATAGAAATATTAAAATGTTTTTCCAACTTTTTTATAAACTACTACTTCCAAGACTATTGCAGTTGCCCTAGGGTAGTTTTCTCCTGGAAAGACTTAACAAACTATAGCAACTGTATGATAACTCTGAGTTATGGTGAAAATCCATGTTGTTAAAATAGGTTACAAGGGTGATAAATATAAGAATTATATTCAAATCCATAGAAATTTCTAAATAATAAAAATATTTACAAACCTTATGAAGGAATTCTACATTTCTGAATAACATTTATGGCAACAAAATTTGATGTAAAGAAAAATTTCCCCTGGAGCGTACTTAATCTGGAAGATTTCTCACTCTGGTGAAAATAAAGAAAAAGTATCTCTCATCACAGGTAGTCTTATAATTATATTCACTATTTTTTTTTTTACTAAATCAAACATCAATTATTTAACATTGAACATTTTACATCAAAGTTATTGGAAACTATAAGATGGATAAATATTTTTAAAATTTAGTGTTAATCTGTATTTATAATTAAGTTTATAAAGAATAACATATAAACAAATAAATCTGATGCTGACAAAAAATGTGAAGGTGGAGGGAAGGGGGAAAAAGAGAATTGAGATGTGTCATTTACATGTACCAGTTCTCCACAATGAATGTTACTGCTATGCAATCCAAACATGTACTAATAAACAAAAATAAATGAATAAGTGTAGTAAACAAGGAGGCTTGTCAAATGTTGCTGAACTCTGCATTATTTGTTATAAATCATACTCAGTTTCTCAAGAGGACAGACAAACAAATGGATGAAAGGAACCATCGTATAAGTAAAAGGAAATACACACGCAGTAAAATGAGATCAAAGATGATAGTCACTTGACTATGACGAATAATTTACCTCTTTCAAATGCTGATCTCAAAACTAATTTCACAGCAAATTCCTTCCTTAAAAAAGAAAAAAAAAAAAGAAAGAAAGAGACATGTCATGGCCAATAACTGCTGCAAAACTGTGGAGACTGGCACTTCTAAATGCTTGGCAGATTATTAAGCCAATTTTTATTGAGTCCACTCTCACTGTCGGAGGGTCTGTGATTCCCAACTGTTTCACATCAGAGAATGAAAACAAGAAAAGCTCAGCCAAGACCACATTGGTGACTGCCAGTCCCTTTATATGCCAAAGTCCGGATGCTTTGATCCTTGCATTTTTGGACTCAGCCCAATGTTACAGGAAAAAAAGTGCAACTCATGTTAGGACAACATACATTATAACTAGAAATCAATCAATAGCACTGTGACCTTCAAACTCAGTAAATGTTTGGAGTTAGTTTCAGAGTATGTAATGTAAATTGGGGATTGGAAGTTGGAACCAGTCCTAAGCTAACAGAAAAAAATGTATATTTTTTTAAATGTAGAGATTAAAGGAAGCAACGGATGAAGTCTTAATTTATATGTGTATTTCTGCATGTATATGTACATATAGATTTGTAAAGAATGTATTTTAATTTAAGAGACTTCAAATGGTAAGAAAAAGAGACTTACCACCACAATGAAACTCTCTTTTCCTGTATGTAATTATAAGAGAAACTGGATTGTGGTAAGGAAGTACAGGGGAAGGAAATTATGAGCTTTCTCCCAATTTAGAGTAAGAGAATAATGAGATAATTTAAGAGGTGAGTCATTTGGTTGCTAGGACACTGTCCTGACTTGCAGCAGTGCTCTTGGCCTGCAGTTCCTGGCCTGGTCTTGGCAGTGCTGTGGAACAACATCCCCTGGACAGGTATGGAGAACTGGCAGGCACAGAGCAGAGCTGAAAAGATGATAGCTGGACTGATCTGGGCACAAGTAAAATTGCAGCCCCAGCTCTAGTATTTTAAATTGCTGCAGCCAAGGAGATACTTGGAAAAAAGACTGACTCAGAAGAAATATTAGGAAGAAAGCAAGCAAGCAAGCAAGAAAAAAGAAAAGTAAAAGAAAGAGGCAATCAGAATCAGATGCAGCAAATAACTGTGATTAATTTTGCATACTTTATTTTAAAATTTTACAATGATCTGACTACATTATGACACAATTTCTGTCTAGACTACATTGTGTTCAATCCTCACCTTGTTGTATTTTAAGGCTTTTAAATTGCTCCTGGCACCAAACAGGCTGTGGCAGTACAAAAGCTAATTGATAGTAACACTGATTAACATTCAAGAACCTATCATTAAGATTTCTCTCTCTCTCTCTCTCCTTTTTAAAAGAAATGTACACTTTTCTTGGTGAGAAAAGCAAGTGAGTGGCAATGATAATACTTAGTAATCCCTGCTGACATTTGAGAAAGGCAATGTACAGATAGTTCCACATTTTCAAAACCTTCCAGGAACTAGAGAAGCCATTTGCTCTAAAATCTGGTCTCAGCCAGAGAAACAAAATCCTGCAGTGTAAACTGGTCTGAGAAGACAGTGATCATGCTATTGGGTGAAAGATGTTCTCCCTATGAGTTATGGTTGTCTACAAGATGCCCATGGAGAGGGCAAAGCCTCATGTTAAATCTAAATAAGATTAGAATACATTGGGCACAAGATAAAATTGCTTTATGTAAGTTTGTTCATTTATCCAAATGCTGAGAAAACTTGATTAAAAGCTTAAAAACTTTGACACAGTGACAAGGAATCTACATTCTACATTATTTCTTAGTTATTACAAGTTATTTGTTACATTAATGAAAACTCGTATTTTTGTAAATGTACTCAATAATCCCAGAGGAGTTATTCTTTTGCTCTGAAGCAAATTCAATCTCATCTATTTTTAAATAAATGTTTATTCATTACATTTAGAAGTAGAAGAAAGCATATATCTATTTTTTGCTGTTATTGAGTCCTTAAAACTTGGGAAAGATTTTGCCTTTGACCTGAAAGCATTTTTAAAAAGAGAAAACAGTACCCAAAAGTAGAAGAGTCAGAGGATCTAGACTAAGAATGTTTACTTTGGTCCTGGCTTCTCCATATAGTAAGACTATGATTGTGAATAAACAAATTTTCTGTCTGTAATTCAGCTTCATCATCTTTGTTGGTTTTATTTTGCAGCTTTGGGCATTCAGTGCAGAGCCTTGCACATAGGAAACAAGTCCCTAGGCTTTATCATCTTTAAAATTAGAACAAGAACGCTACTCACTCTGGCCTTTGAGATTCAAAGGAAACAGTGAGAAACAGGTGATGATTCTTTGTAACTGTTAGCAGGGTGTCAATGTAAATATTATAAGCAGAAGATGTTTTTGCGGCTGTTAAGAAGTATCTCATCCATTTTGGAATACCAGATAATGGTACATCAAATGGTAGTTAAATGGAGTTATCATCATAGTACTGTAAATAGAAAATAGCCCCCCCAAAAAATGCAGTGTACTAAAGCAGTCCATGCCAGCTAACAGGGACCAGCAGCTTCTTGATTTGAGAAGACCCCTAAGGATACACATGATGGCAAAAGGTCTAAACACACACACAATTATGTAATATTTTTATGAAAATATGAAAGCAGAAATATAATCATAATATTCACTTAGCTAATTATTTATTCACATCAAAACATTTGTTTAGTTGAAGTAATTTGCTTAAAATAATTTTATTGCAAGTTAAAATGTAGAAATTTTGCTACTTTCTAATATGCTATAACTAATTGCAAAAACTGAGGAAACTGTGCTACTTAGAGATGGTACACATAAAAGATATATATCTCAAAGGACAGAAAATAAGAGATGTTGACAAGAAATTTCTGTTCCAGTTTCTGTATCCCTAGTTTGCCAGGTAAGGAAATGATACCCAAGACAAAATATGGGTTTTTTTTTTTTTAACCAACTCTTGTCTTCATCTGAGTTTTGGAACAACCGTAGAGCAGTATTTTGAACGGTGCATCTAGTCTACTTTGGTTGGCACCTCTCATGTTTTTCCAAAGGTAGGTCAACCACTTTGTCTTGTCAGAATGATGTCAAACTATAGATGCCAGCCAGAGGACCAAAAACATCAAGAAAGGCCTTAAAGAGGGCCAGAGGTAGAGATGGAAAACTGCAGGAAGTTCAGTCTCAGTCTCAGCTGATATACACACCAGAAGTTCAGGCAGTACATGCTTGTTATATACAAACAGGAAAGAGTTTTGTTAAAATGGGGATTATTGAATCCAGTGACTACTGTGTCCTTGAGCTCCTTAGATAGAGTGGTGTAAGTGGCAGGCACAAGACACTGAATGTAAAAAACTAGAAAAACAGAGATGTGTTCTCAGAATGGAACCCATCTGGAGACCTGCATGATAAACAGACTCACTTTGCATTGGTATTGTAAAGTACAACACCCAGGACCTAGAAGAACATTCCCTTTATAAAGTTCTTGGAAATATTGCTTAAAATTGAGCATATCTTGACTCACAAAGCATATCTTGACCAATTTGAAAGAATGAAACCATTTTAAATATATGATTTGGTTAAAACCCATATTTTGTAAAAATATGAAGATATAAATCAAAATAATAAAAATATTTTAAGTCCACTTATATATGAAAACTTGTGAAATATAGCAATTAAAGAAATTCTGAGAAACTGTATATAGTAGGAAAAAGGAAATATAGAAAATTATCTAAACACTCACCTCAAAAAGTTAAGAAATAGCAAAAAACATCAATAAATAGGAGAAATCTTACTACAGCTATATAAGAATAAGAATTAGTGAAGTAGAAAAAGTACAATGGAAAGTTCAATACAAACAAAAAATAATTATATAAAAAGCTATACAATTAATAATACTAAGACACTGATCATCAATGAAAAATCAAAGGCATTAACTACTAATATTAGAAATAAAAGTGATACTGATAATACTATAGTCCTACCTTTATGCATAATAATAATATTATGAATATGTTTATGTCAATAAGTAGAGGTATTTAGAAAGCATTTTACATAAAACTGCCTGCTAAGGCTTTGGTAAGTGTCCCATGGTACTATAAACAGGTTGCAGAATCTTTAAGATCTGAGACCTCATTGGAAGTCTTCTTATCATAAGGTAGTACACTTTTGAAGGGAATATTGCTATCACCCTGGCCCCTCTTCTTCTTTCTTTCATTCCCAGCCACAAAATGAACATCTCAGGCCCTGCCATGATGTAATGCCCCACAGCTCCTAAAACAAAACCAATCAACCACTGTGAGCCAAAATAAACTTCTTTTTTTAAGTTTGTTATCTCAATGATTGTGTTAGAGTAATGGGAAATTTACAGATAGAATGTCTTAAATTAAGTAAATATTAAAGAAACCTAGGAAACAGAGTCAGGATCAATGTTTGCTTGGATCTAAAAAATATTTAAGGCTATTCAGAATGCCATTCTAGGCATTTCCCGCCCCTTATATTGACAAATAGATATCAATAGGAGAAGGTTAACAGTTGAGTACAGAATTGTCCCTTGTAATTTTCATTAAAAATTATATACATCTACAAAATTTTAGATGTGGCACTTTTAGAAAAACTGATCTTTGGCTTGAATCATGATGAAAGAAAGAAGAAAAAACATGGAGCTAAAGAGATCTTACATTTAGTAAGATAGGTCCTATTTTATGCAAGACTTCGAAGAACTCTTCAGTGTATATGTCAGGTCTTGAATGAAATTCAATGGGCCAAAATGCTACCAAATGATTATTGAATGTGCTCTCAAAGAAAAAAAAAACAAAACATGAAGAGTTAGCGCATAGGAACACCCATCCTTCCTTGTCTCTCTATTTCCATTTTTAATCTTCTTCCCTGGTTTTCTCTTTCCTCTCTTGATAAGAAAGACTTTCCAAAGCTCCAGCTTCATGCCCATGTTCTCCCATAAACACAGTATTTTTCTATATCCTTCTGCAACAACCAATAACTGTTACTTATAGATGGTTCCATTGCCTTTAATACTGAACTGCGGGCAGGAATCAAATCATAACACTATCTCCGCATTCCAGAGTCCACTATCAATGATGCAAAGAATTCTATTGTTCAATTCCAAAGTATGATTTCAACATTCATCATTCAAATCTGCTTCCCCACCTGGCAGCAAAAGAGCCTTTTTCCAATGAAAATAGCAAACGTAGTCTATGAGTACCCTGCATGCTTCAGTTGACATGCATACTCTTTCTTCTCCCACCAATGTCCTTTCTTCCTCGATCTGTATTTCATAATCTTGCTCATCTTTCAAAGTCTAACTCAAATCCTATTTTATCTGAGAATCCTTTCTAAGTTCATTGTCAGCCTTTCATTTATCTATAGTCACACAATAATTTACTCTGACTCTATAAGAATAGTCATTCCATTTACATTTTGATAATGAAGTTACTTAAATGGATTTGCCACTAGATTGTGATAGTGAGCAACATTTTTTGTTCACCATCATTTCTGACAACTCTTATTCTACATTTTGTACAACACAACCAATCCTTTTGAGTTTGTAACTTTCAACCTGAACTTTCACACATTTTGCTTATGTGAAGGCTTTTGCTAGACTAAATCACCCCTCTGTTGCTGGGGACATCCTTCTTTTTCTTTGACATCTTGCTGTTGCATAATATCCTCAAGGAAGCCTCCACATTATCATACCAAGTCACATTCCTGATTCTACATGTAAAATGCACTATCTAATTTGAATATTTTGACAGGATTTTTCACAAACACAGGGTTAATTCTGCACTGAGTTTGTGACATGGAAGTTAAAATATTTCTATCATCCTAATGCATATGTTAATGAATCACTGAATAACCAAACTATTATATATATTTAATTGATTCTGCCTAAATGTGCAACCAAAATGTTGTGAGAAAAAACATACATTCTTAATAATGTGTCTTTTAGAATAAAGGGTTTGAAGGCAAAGACAGCTACTGGAAAACTACAAAACTAGTGGGAAAGTATATAAAGACCAGTGCAAGAAGCCTCAAACAATGGTTCTGCAAAACTGATCTAACTCAAGGATAAAAATGAGCACTTGAAGAAAAGTGAGTGGCTTCCACACTTCAGGTTTGATCCACGTGGGACAGGAGTTTATTAAAATATTTACAGTGTATATGTAGGGTTTTCAGGACATGAAACCTGACTGAAGGCCTTACTGTCTTTAACATAAAACAGTCCTAACTCCCCGAGCACTTCTGGTGCTGACACAAATCTATCAGTTGGGTATGTATGTTCTGCAACTGAAGAGGATGGTAGACAATCATAATACATGGATTTGTACTGACTGAGAATTTGTGCCATTCTACTCTATCTTGACTTTGCCCTGGCCATATTTTTATATGGAAAATTATTTAAGTAATTAAATAGATGAATAACCAGAAATCATTGCTTTTCTGAAAAATATATTTAAATTTATTCATTATTTGGCTAATACTACCTAATGATATCCATCCACCACTGAGCTACTTCCCAGATCTCTAGAGAGTTGTAAAAACTGGCTTGAGTTGCTTTATTTCCATTGCCTTCTAAAACTTAACATGTCTTGTGACAAAGAGATCTAAATACAAGAAGATATGCCATCTTTCACTGTAACAGACATAGTAGATAAATTGGGAAGATGGAAAATAGGAACTATAACTGTAGAAAACCTGAAAACTAAATATGTTGTTTGTAAGTATTGTTCTCATGTAAGAACAAATTTAGTAGATTGCAAGGGAAGTAAAAAAAGCTCGTCATAGCTTTTTGAGGATTCTCCAAACTGATTTCCATAGGGGTTGTACGAGTCTTATACTGGTACAAATCCCCATTATGGAGTGCAATCATGATGTGTATATTTAATGTACCAATAAAGATTAAAAAAAAAAAAAAGCTCGTCATTCTCTGAGGAAATGATATATACTGAGTTAGGATGTAGTGACAATGTTATATCAAGTAGAAGACAAATGATGCAAAGTCCTTTCATTTATATGTAGAAGAATTTATGAAATTTTTCATTTGTAATGTCACCTCAAACACTGTACATTCTTGCTGCATGTCTATAATTAGAATTCTCAACTTTCCTGGTAGGTTATCCAGTCAGTTATCCTGTTAATCAGTTGAATCTAGTTCTGCCATGGCAATCCCACTAGCAAATTTCAGTAGTTTTTTTTTTCTTTTTTTATTACTTAACACTTAGATTTCTAATTTCAATCTGAAGATAAATCTGCATTAATGTATGAAGTCAAATTTCAATGAAAAAATGAAATAAACTTTATATTTGCAAAAATAATTCTGATTAAATAGCACATTTTCCTATCCAAGTAGGTAACAAAATCTGAGTCATTTCAATATAAGCTTAAGAATGTTGCTTTAAAGCTAAAATAATGTTTTTTCTTGCCTAAGATTTCACTAAAACAGATCTGCAAAGCCAGATATATACCACAATATGCATCCAACATGAATGTTTTTAATTGAACAAATGTTTTTCACAGAACCAGCATGTAACAAAAATGAACTGGTGGTGTCCTTTTTAAAATTGATGTTTACTTTTTTCCATGGCTGAAAACTTGAGATGAATCTGAAATAGTCATTTAATATTTTTACCTACCTTTTCTGAGGACAGATTCATTCATTCATAACTAAGAACCTTATAAATCATCCTGTGTTTACTGACAGTCAGCTTTGTGCTTAGCTCCAAGCTCTATTTTACATGAAATTAGGAAGAATGCATTTCTGGACCTGAAGAGACTTATTCAACTGGGAAGAGAGTTGGCACATGGATATAGATGTATCCCTGAATTGAACAAATATAACCGACCTTGGGATTACAGATGAGACCACACTGTAGGGGGAAAAAATCATTGTTAAGAAATCCCAGAAACACAAAAAGCAATGATCAGTGGGCAGAGTGTTAGAAAGCCAAAAATCAACGCCGATGTATTCTGACACTAAGTTGTGAGAACTGATGTTCTTTGTCCCAGAACTCTAAAGAGGCTGGCCTGCATTGCATTTCTAACCCCCACACAGTTCCTCTGATCAAGTATTTACTGTGTCCTCCATTTGCACAAGCCTAAAATGTTTTCCCTGAGGTCTGCCCCAAGTGCTGTCTGTTGCGTGAAGATTCCTGATTGACCCACCTGTTTTCTTTCAGGCATGCTTCAACCATTGTATCTAATTGCAAGACCACTTTCCACCTTGCAGTGTAGCTCTTAATGTCTGAGCATTAGCTTCTCAATCTTCCCTAAGATCATCTTGGTCAAAAGGGACAAATCTGATTCATTCTTCTATCTCTCTCAGAGCCTAGTAACAGGTATATGTTCAAGGATTATATGTTGAAAGAAGGGATATTTCATAAGCTGCTAAGCAGTATAAAGGTTGATCTATACATTATATATTTGCCTTTGTATTCAGCCTTTGATTTTCTAAAAAACCAGGTAAAGTAACATTCAAGATCTTTAAGCAAAAATGCCAATCAGATTGTACACAAGCAGGTTGTATACAGCAAAGAATAAGATGTAGTCTAAGACATTTAAGGCTTTTGTCCCAAATGTCAGGTCATATAAGGAGACCAGGTTATTAAAAATAGTGTGGGAAACAAAACAAAACTCAAGATGAGTACATATTGGACCTAGAAACATAAGCAATGGGTCTGATATATTTCTAATTTGCAAATGCATAAATTTTTTTTATAATGCCATTGACATTGTAGACTCTATATCTCATACCATCTTAAATGTCACAATGTAAACCAGAATTTTTAAGTGAAAAAAATTCATTATAAAATGGATGACTAAATTCCAGTCCTACTCGGAGTATTTCCTGGCTATATCATGCTGAGCAAATCACTTAATATCTCTGCTGCTAAGTTTCCTCACTCATAAAATGGGAATAGGAATATTTCATTTTTTGAATATATGAAGACTGAAGAGAAAGTGGGAAACATATCTACTTCATTGCTTGGTACATATTACTTCATTGGCATCATGTACTTGTCAATTAATAGTTGCAGAACCTATAAACTGGGGCATTGGTGTAGCAGTGGCAGAGAAACAAGCAAAGAACACATGGCCAGAGAGAACAGGTCTTGGAAGAGAGGGAGAGTAGTCCAGGGTGAAGGAAACTGCAGGATGAGTCCACTACTTGTTGGGTATTAAATCAACAGACTACAACAAGATAAGCATTTATGAAGACAGGGCTAGATGGGATGGTTTAAGGCGTACCACAAAGGGAACTGGACATGTCTTCAATGTGAACTCTTTATAATGTTGTATGGATATTAAGTGTAAGTAGATTGCAAAGAGAATAAATGACTAGAATTATCACTATAATTAGATGGTTCAACCAAACACTTGGTAAATTTACTCATGGAAAAAATGATGAACTAAACAGAGGCTTATTCTGCAATAATCAACCATTTAAGTGACAAAACGTAAAAACAAGTCATTGCCTGCCAACAGGACTTGACTCTCACTTTCTGCTCTTCCTGAGGTTTTTTTTCCATTTCTTTTCATTCCAGGAATTAATAAAATGCATAGTAAGGTATTTGTAGCATGAAAGCTTTTAGATTCCTCAGAATTAAGACAATAAAAAAGACCCTGTCCCCTGTCCAAGACAGTTTGGGTGAGGTTAAAAACATCCTTATTTTGCAACTGGACCACACAGACACTCAAGGCAAGTTTTGCTTCTATATGCATCTCACTTCAAATCTCTGGACATGGAGGAATTTGAAGTAAAGAAACTTTCTCACCATGGACATTGCCAATCAAGCTCAGCCCTCCTCCCTTAGAATTCCCTCTCATCCTGTGACAGTCAACTGCAAATAAAATCAGATCCTCTTTTAAAACTTTTCATTTGTAGTTCAAATTTTTATCAGCCTTATGGCAGCCTTATGCTCTCTAAAGTCATGACCACTCTATAAGTCTATAGACCTTTCAGGTCCAGTAATCTAATTAGCAGAACAAGGCCATGATCATGGAGGAAGGAAGCTCAAGTATGGAAACCTTGACGTAAGTCCAGAATAAGGTGATTTATGTCTAGGATTCCACAGATAACTCTATCTTTGTTTTGGCAGCCTGTTTAGATCTTTCTAGCTGTGCATGCATATGTGGGTTTGTATAACTTCTATACATTTCATTTTACCATTTTATGTCCATAATTGTTATCCCATTTTTAACTAACTTCATAATCATTTTAATAGTCTTTTGTTCCAATCATACAGTGTTTCAGAAAGGACTCATAATTTAATATGAAATCCAATCATCACTCTTGGCATTACTAATTGGTCTGAAATATGATGATACTAAAACCCTTTATAAACCACTGGCTCTTTGAATGATGATGCTCTGATTGAAAGTAGCTAGCAAGTCTCTTTGCAGCAAACTACCTTCTTTCCAATAATTGGAAAAGAACAAATAAATGTGCAAGTATCAAGTGCTTCAGATTTGAAACTAGGTGGTGATCTTTCTACACTGTCATGTATTTTTTAAAAAATACATTTTCTCCTTCTTTTTTCCTATTTTATTCTTACAATATCCTCACTTAAAAATATCTGAACTTTCTCCCATATAAGAGTTCAAAATTGTAGTGTGACCATAGGCTCACATTAGTTTCTATTATTCCTTTCCTACAAAATATCACACATTTATCTCTATATTTTTCCATTTTATGTAATATTTTCCCCAAATTAAATTTTTAGTGAAGAATCTATACCTCAAGGCTATTTCTTTTACTCTGATGGTAGCAGAATAAGCACAAAAGGTCTAATTTCGATAATCACTTGATTCTATAGAAAAAGTATGCATGGCCCCAAGAATTTTATCATTTCCTATTTGTTGAAGAGATTTCATAATCAGCTTCATGTAAATCATAGTAAAACTTAAAGTTTATTTCAAATATTATACTCATCTTTATTTTTCATGGGCTATATTTATCAGATGGGCATTAAAGTATGGTGTAAATCAATATTCTGAGGTAAAAATGAGCAGATAATTTTTTGGAAGTTAATGGACAAGTTAACTTTAAGTGGATAAAGTGTTTAAAGGATTCAAAGAGCAGCAGAGAGGAGTATACGCTCTAAAATCAACCAATCACCAAAGGATATTAAAAGGTCAAAAAAGGTGGTACCCTAACTATTACCTGGGTGTCTACAACATTTTAATTTGCCTTATGGAGGGAGATCTTGCTAAAGTTTCTCCAATTCATCTTAAAATTAAACACTCTGGAGACCATTCTTTAACAACTCTTTTGGGTCATTCCAAAACACCTCTGTTATGGAGATTAATACTCTTTGATTCTGAGCCAAAAGCATGGTTTTCAGATGTTACAATTACCTGTTCGGCTTCTCAGGGGCAATTATGTGAAAGGAGTAAATGCTCTGGCTACAACTGCCTCTGTGGGAGCCACAGTAATTGCCATTCATCAGGGCAGCAACCTGCTGAGGGCATCAATTCATAAACTGCGAGCCATCAATAAACTGGAACCTGGGCCCCTGGTGCCAACATTCTTTACACAATGAAATATTATTACTGGCAATTAGGTAAACAATGAGCCAACCAGGAAATGGAAAAGAGGTTGCCAGTGACTACATTAGCGCTCCATCCAAAGATGTCTTGATTCTTTTCCTGTAAAAGAAACACTTTGGGATAACTCTTTGTAGGCCATGAAGAACAAACTAACACAGAAAACTTCACAGACTGCAGAAAGAAGGAAGAGGGAAATATTAGCTCTTAGGTTTGGGGCTAATCAGGAAATGTGGCACCGGGCAGTAGACAGAAGCATTCCTTTCATAGATGTACGCTGCCACCTTGGCTGAGAGTTTGTGTTTAGGGCCAACTAATGGATTCAAGGAAGTTTTAAGCCATGTCCACAGCCACATCCCTGGAGTGAAACATTTAATAATGTATAGGGAATTTATATGAATGAATGCAGACAGTTTGTGATGTCCACAAGAATTTAAAAATATTTAACCATACATTATGAAATCTGATCACATTATTAGGTCACTGAGGTAAATAAGTTGTGTATTATCCTCTCTGTGCTGTTGCTTTTCATAAGGTGAGAGGATTGTTAGAAAAGCAATGTATGAAGTATGGTTAAAAAATGGTGTTTAAACTTTTAAAAATTAGTACAGTAAAAAAGCTATGGCCGTTACTCTACTCTCAGAAATGCTGGCCCTCACTTTGGACCTATTTGTTCATCCTTCTTACTGTTTTCTGAAGCAGTTCTAGAGGTCTTTTTGGTATTTTTATGAGACATGATATAAAAAAATCTGGTAAACGTAGCTACTAAAGATTCTCCGACAGAAACGCAAATTTGCTAAAAACATTGCGATATGTCTGCACCTACCTATTAAGTGCAGCTGGCACACACCATGCTACTTCTGAAAACCACCAGGGAAGATCCATTGACCATTTCAGACAGATTGATTCTGTGGAAGCAGCAATGACAGTGTAACTTTGAAGGACTTCTGAAAGAGGACTTCCAGAGCTGCTTCAGGAGACAAGAATGATGGGAGGTGGGTGCTGGAAATAAAGAGGAGTTTTCTGAAGGACATTAATGACCTTCTCTTAAGAGAAGAAGGTCATTAAGAGACATTCTTAATGTCTCTTACAGCAATACGTTAAAGAAAGAAATTAGTCTCCATGTGCTTTGGACACACTCATATTTGCTCGGGTCACTGCTCTGGTACCCGACTGGCTTGTTCATCCTTATAGCCTGTGGCCAGGCCCCTCCATTTTCCTGCTTTTCAGGTGGCCACATCAGTCTTGAATTACAGTGGACTCCGAAATTCACTGGAGTCACATCCCTAGAGTACCCACAAATTGTGACAAAACTGCCTATTTTAGATATGGTCAGAAGAATGCCTATAAATTCCTATTTTTATAGTTTAAGCCCTAAATATGCTATTCTCCTACAGTTTTTTTATATTTATATGAATAAAGGCTTAGTAAGTATAAAGCATTGCGGGAGCATTTCAGGAATTTGGGGGCTTTAAGAAAAATAAAATCGAGAGCATCCTGGAGACCTGTCAGCAGCCTACTAGTATGAGGGAACGTTGCTGCATCTGCAGGAGATGTGTTACAGTGCAGCAACCAACCAGCAGCAAGGAGAAGTGAATAGCGCTCTCGGACTGGCTGTTTGCAAGCTTCCCGCCAAAAAGTAAATGGAAGGATGTTTGTGGTTTCCATGAAATTGCAAGGGTTTCCAAACAATTATTAATTAAGTTCTAAGAAAAAAAATCTACTGATGACTGAGGTGTAGAACTGAACCGCTGTGTCTTGGAGGGGAAAGTACACTACAGTTTTCTAGTTTACCCAGAATCCACCGCAAGTCCCTTTCTCCGAGAAGCTGCCCACCCATTTGAAAGAACAGGAAACGTAGGACCAGGAAATGCAGCCTGAAATCAAAGGAGCATAGTACCAGTGCTAAAGTGAGATCACAGAGGCCAGAACCCCGGGCACCCCAACCAGCTCCAGACACAAGAACAGGCTGTGAAAGTTACTTGAAACAATAAATTCAGTGGTCAAATTGAAATACAATCAGAAAGTAGATGTATGATGAATGTGTGGGTTGTTTTATGAAATGCAAAAGAAAGCAACTTTAGTTTTTGCCATTATGACTTTGTCATTTTTCTGTCTGACTTGGAATTGATGAGTCCCTCCTCTCCATCCGGTTGTTTTTATCCAAATACATCATGGCCGTGAAAGCGTTGTGATGGGGTGAGAGTGTGCGGCTAAAACCGGGAAAATCTGCCGGAGCAGAAGTGGTGGGAGGTCAGGAATTTTGAAGACACCATTAGAGAAATGATGCGGTCTGGGGTAGGTTCCTGAGGCACTGCTGTGCTGCCGGGTCAGGAAATTCTTTTGACTGATATATTTTATTTTTATGTGACCCTAATGTTATTAAATTCATTTTATATATCAAACAAGTTTATGGTCAATAAAATATCTTCCTGAAAACGAAGCAGGAAATGACAGCCTAATGGTCAGAGCACAGAGGGAGAACTCAGAGTCCTGTGTTTCATTTTCATCACAGACCATGTCATGTGGTTGGGAAAGAAGAGCTTCAGACGAAAAAAGAGCAAAGCCAGAAACAGGAACTTTTTCCGCACTTTTCGAAGCACTAACTCTAGTCGTTCTTGCTTGCTTCTCTTATTAATTTCCTTTCCATTCATTTTTAAGCCAATTGAAAATCTGGGGGAAATTAAGGTGTAAGAGGTATATCTTTCAGGGTTTTGAGGATTATATCAGCAACATTTTGCAAAAATATTAATATAGGATAAAGCCTAATTAAAGTTTCAAAATATTAGTATTGCATTTCTGTTCAGGATACACCATGGGCTGTGAAAAACAGAACTGAGAATCTCTGCAACCAGTCAGACTAAAAATGTTGTAAAAATTTTTTCTCTGAAAGCTCAATTGAAAGACTCTTCAGCTTGCCTTGGGTCCTGGATACGGAATTAAATCTTAGAACTTCAGAGAAGAGATAAATATTATCAAATAAAATACCCTGTTGCCTCAGGAATGTCCTGGTATATCCTCTATCTATAATTAAGCAAGTAAAATGATTATGATAAGAATTACTTTAGACTTTTTAACTTTTTAAATTTTACTTTGTTAGCATTTGTTTGCTGTACATAACGTTCACGTTCATCTTGGGGAATATGTACATGTACGTAACATAACCTGGATTTTTTTAATCCCCTCCTCCTTTCCCATACACCTGCCTCCATCTCTAAACCCTCTCTCCCTGTACTCATTATTATCATTGTTGTGAGTACTCTTAGCTTATGTTTATGATGGGTAGTGTTTACATGTATTATGGTTATTAGGTTCCTGGACATGGTATATAAAAACCATATCAGAATTAGTAAATATTTTCAAGAGAAGATGTATTTTAACTTTACCATTTTTAAGGCTTTAAGGCTTGAATCTGTGAATTCAAACAGATCATTTTCTTCTTCATTATAATACAAATTTTTGAAAGAAAGAAAATACATTTTTATGTGTTTGTTTTTTACCTCAAAAATAGAGTGGAGTTTTTATGATAATCATTAATAGATTATAGATCAATTAATTCTTATCATGAAAGGTACACAAATATTTCTTTTTTTTAAATTATCTTTATTGGTACATTAAATATACACATCATGATTGCACTCCATAATGGGGATTTGTACCAGTATAAGACACAACTTAATTCTCATTTTTTCCCCTAGCCCCACCCACCCTACCACCCCCCCATATATATAAAATTTGTTTCCTTACTTTTTTGTTACAATCTCAACATTGTCCCCTTTCACCTTACAAATATTTCTTAAAATGATTTCTTTCTCTAGTTTTAAAAAGACCAATTGCCAATTTGGTGATTTGCATTTTCTACAGTTTTGTTTCAGTAGTCATTCACTAAGTTCATTTTTAATTAGGCATTGCAGTTGATGATTCATGATTGCAACTATATTTTTATTCTTTATTACATTAAAAACTTTGTATCTTATAGTAATTGTTTTCACATGATTTTTTTTCCAGTTCTCAAAGTGTTGTCAGAGATAGCCATATTCATTCACCCAGTCTCTGTGAAAAAGGATGCATGCTGCAGTGATGCCAGCTGTACTGGCAGCCACCTTGTGATCAAGACGAGAATTATCTTGAGAAGAAAATAATATTATAGCTCGCAGAGCCATAAGATAATAGCAAATGAAATCAATAATAATATTGTGAGCTAACTGACTCAAAAATGTTCTTCTAAATTTCTATCGTTACTGAAGCCGGTTTAAATTTTGGTATCAGTTAACTATAGACAAAAGTATACCAAGACACTATTCAGAGAAAAGCAGAATAAAGAAAAGACAAAGGTTTTACTCAAATTACAATTTTCCCTGGAGATATTTATGATAACTGATTAGATCTCTCTCAAGTTATTCCAAAGTAAAAGTTAAGACAAATAGTAATAATCACAAAGAAAAATGATTACACAATAAAAATATCTCCTAATCCATTTGTAGACAGGGGTCCTAGGTTGCTTTGTTGTTGCTATTGTTAAACACCTGGGTTTCTGACACTGCAGTTTAGACTAACTCTGCTTTAGAGTTGAATATTGTGCTGTCTCAGGATCTCAGAACATGGTTCCCCGCATCATTTACGTTTGAAGCAACCTGTCCCTTGATTTTGTTTATTTCTGCATGGCTGGCTGAGAACAACGAGATCGTCACTTCTCTGTCTTCTTTCCATCCGATCATTTCACATGACTGTTTAGCTTGCTGTTGAATTTTTCTCTGAATCATCATTTGCTTCATCCAGTTAATGGGTAACTTTCTTGTCCTCCTACTAGTTCTAAGCTAATTATAGTCCATCTATTCTTTCAGGAGTGGCCAGTCATTGTTGTTGACTAAAATACTTAATATTCTTCTTTCTACTTTGTTCTTTGTTTGCTACTAAAGTATCTTAATACATTTGTGATTTTTTTTTAAAGTCCATTTAGAGTATTCTTGAATCAGACTGCTCGGGTTTGAAATTTCTCGTACTTCTTTATAAGATCTTGGTCATATAGCAAATTTCATGCATATATTTCTGCATTTTCAAAATAAAGAATAAATATATTCTGCCTCACAGCATTAATAGAAAGATGCCACAAGTGAATGCATGTGAAACCCTTAAAATAATATCTCACATACTGTAGTACAAAACAGTAATGAGTTGTTTACTTTCTCATACATTCAACCAATAATTTATTGAGTCTGATATAGGTAAGGCACTTTCCCTGAGCCTTATGGGAATACAGAGATGGAAAAATTACAGACTTTGAAGCTGGCAGAGTGATAATCAGCAACAAGATTCTGAACTAAGACACTGGAAAATAAAAATTTAGGAAAGAAAAGAAGAAGGTAAGAGGCAGATCCTTGGACCTAAGAAGGATCTGACAGAAAAATTGGAACCTACAGAGAAATTGAAGAGACAAATCACAACACAGGAAAAAGGAAGGGGCAGCGTGTACTTTCTTCCTGGCTCTTGGCTCCTGGCTCATGAGAAAAGAAGATCAAATCTACAGAAACAGTGGGAAAGCAGACAACTCCAGAGTTCCTCAGGGAGAAATGCACCGGTGGAATAAAGCAGTGGACGCTGTGTGCTACAACAGCTACTGAGTGACTCCAGTCCAAGCATCTGCCATATCCCCTTCACCCAGTGTTAGTCAGATGTCATTCTGGGGAGGGGTCAGCTGAACCTGGGACTCAGAACACCAGTAGGTTAGCTTCATCTCAGGGCTCCCAGTGTTAAACTCCTATAATGGCTGGGTGAGAGACAGCCACACAAGGTGTCCATGGTCAAGGAGCAGTGGCCAGGCCAGCAAAAGACACCTCAGGGGTTAGAAACTGACTCAGGCCTCAGCCCCACAACCAGGGGCCAAGTTCAGTCGAATTTCTATAGATTTGAAAGTCCCAGAACCAAAACCTCACACTCATCCTCCTGCCTGCTTGCAGGTGATCCGCACGCATGGAATTGTACACTTACTGCCTCCTTTGTCTACCAAAGGAGTGAGTTCACCAGCGAGAATCACACTTCACATTGTACACAAACACAAAAATGTAGACACGTGAATGTGACGATTGGCTTGACATCACAGAGAAATCTCTGGCATTTTCTTTGCTTGCTCTTAAAAGTTTTTGTTTCTTTAGCTGTGTTTTTCATATATGTTTTGTGTTTTTATATAGTTTATATTTTGATATAGTTCTTGTGGAAAGATGAAGGTGAACATTATTTTAACTTTTGGGTTTTTTATTCTTATTTTTGTTTTTCTCTTTCCTTCCCTTCTTTTTCACCATTTTTGAGATGTGAATGATATTCCTTTGTTCCTCAGCCTTCTTTGTAATCTCCTTTTCTTCTTTTATATCTCTAGTTTTCCACTTCTCTCTTTTAAATTTTCTCTTATTTTAATATTCTGTGTAATTTATTTCTTTTTTTCTCCCTCTTTCAGTTTATCTTTTATTCCTGGCCTGTTTTGTGTCCTTCATTTACCCAGTTCCTTAGACATCATTCTACTCCCAAATAAGGCACTTTGTATCCTGCCCTCTCTTCCTGCACATATAAAGAGTTTGAGGTTTCAAAGTATTCCTTTTCTATCTTCCATTCCCAAACCTTAAATCTTTAAAGTACAACTGTAAAGCTTTGTTACTGTTTTTTTAATCTTATCGATACATTATATATACACATCATGATTGCCCTCAACAATCAGAATTTGTACCAGTATATGACACAACTTAGTTCTCATTTTTCCCATAGCCTTACCCACCCTACCACCCCCACCCCCTACGTACATAAACTTTGTTTCCTTTCTTTTTTGTTACGATCTCATTATTTTTCCCTCTTCAGTTAACTCTATAAAAGTCCTATTGAATTCTTCTCTACCACTAACATAAATATAGCTGTTACATTTAGTACATATTAACTATAAATCACTACCTCAATTGCCTTAATGTTTACCTCATGTTTGATATTTTTCTTTTCCACAAATAAGAGTGGCACATGACCAGTTCTTATAGTATGTTGACATCTAATTTTTCTCAGCTAATACTATTATAGATGTTTTACCTAACAGTAACAGGATCACAAAATTGTCAGTATTGCCCCATTAGCCAACACTCAGGTTGTCTTTGTGACACTGACAGTCCTGGAGTATATTCCCAGAGATCTTGGTTGTTGGACCAACTACACTACATTAACCTTTCCCAAAATAACCACGGTGGGTGAATCGTGGGTCTGTGGCAAAGGATTAGAGTTAGTCATATGCAAAGCACAACACTAAACATTAACTAAGGAGATATATTGCTGCATTAGCAAGATAGTCTTTCAGCCTGATGCTGAAAAATTACATGTAACACCTTAAAACAGTGACACAGAAAAATGGTTTTTCCTCTCATTAAGTATTCAATTGTGATGAAACTACACTACGCAGAAAACATACATTACCCAGAAAGAGAAGAAAATCCCAGGCCACAAGCCTATGAAAGGTAGTCTAAACTTATTACTATCTGCCGATGCGAGTGGTGACCTCAAGACTAAGCCTTCTTGCTTTATCACTGTGAAACCCTTAGAGTATTCAAAAAGCACAAGCTCATAAAGGATATGCTAGAGGCATGTGGAGATCTAACAGAAAATCCTGAGTAACTAGAGTACTTTTTCTTGAATGGCTCAGGGAGGCTTGATGTTCTACTGTTAAGAAATATCTAGAAGACAAAGGTTTACCATTCAAGGCTCTCCTCATCATGGACAGTGCTTCTGTTCATCCACAAAATTAAGAAGAACTGGCTGAAGAATTCCTATGGCTCTCATTCAAGCCTCTCCCACCTCACACAACTTCTCTACTACTGCCTATGAACTAGAAGCTTACAGCTTTTAGAAGATATACTCTAAGGAACTATTCCTGAAGTGCTTTCAGATGATCTCAGACACAGATCTAATGTTTCAAGAGTTCTAGAAGGAACACTACAACATTTTCATATTTCCAGGGGAGTGTTGAGAAATCCTAGGCCAGTGTCTCTCTAAGGACAATGAGTTCTTCCTGGAAGTAAATGTGGTCTACCAAGCCAGAAGGAGGTTCCAGTGGACGACAGACTCACTCAAGGAGAGAAAGGTCACTAGAAAATCAGATTCCTGATGTTCTTGTGGAAGGGTACTCTCCCTCCAACAATAGCTCACCTCCCATTTAATCCTGTTTTTCTTTAAGTTAAAGATGTCAGCTTGAATAATGAGAACAATTTGAAATTTTTGTTTTTGGTAAACCAGGCATATTTTATAATGTTTTGGGAAATACACTAGGAAAAATATTTGTGTTTTTCGTAAATTTATCCACATTGTATAACTATTTATTATGAAAAGATTAAGTGAGGGATTCTTTAGGAGACTCAGAATACATTGTGGGTATTTTCATTAGTTCTTATGGAAAAATTGGTCTTGATCTACAACCAGCTTGAGTTAAACCAGTCCTCCTAAATGAACTGAGTTTGTAAGTCAAGGATCAACTGTAGACCACACTAGTCAATACACTGCACTTAAATAAATGGAAAATAAAAGAAATTATCCAATGCATACTATCAGATCATACTGCAGTGAAACTAGAAATCAGTGGCAAAGAAACCACATAAGCTATGCAAATATATGGAAACTAAATAATACTCTTTTCAATAGTCAATGGGTTACAGGTGAAATTAAACAAGAAAGTAGTTCCTACAATCAAATCATAATGCCAGAAATGCATACTGGAATTTAGGGGACACAATGAAAGCAGTCCTGGGAGAAGAGTTCAGAGCAATTATTTGCACATAAGAAAAATGATTACAAAACTTTATTCTTTTAAAGATTAAATAAATTAGACAAGCCTTTACCTAATCTTATAAAATAAGGAAAGAAAAGACTCAGATCCATACTCAGAAAGGAAAAAGGTGAAATCACAATGGATTCCGCTAAAATCTAGTAGATTTTAGTTAACTACTTTGAAGATCTATACTCCAATATAATGGAAAATTCAGAAGAAATAAATAAAATTCCTAGATATATATGAACTACCAAAGCTGAACCCAGAAAATATAAAAAATCCTGTATAATCCAATATCAGCCAATGAGATTAAAGAACTTTTTAAAAATCCAACTAAGAAAAGCCCAGGTCCCTATAGAATCACTGCTGAATTCTACAAGAACTTTAGAGATGACTGAATGTCAATACTTCTCAGACTCTTTAATAAAATTAAAAAGAAAGTAATACTTCCAAAATCATTCCTGGAAGCAATTATTACACTGATTCCAAAACCAGAAAAGGACCCAACCAGAAAACAGAACTACAGGCCAATCTCTTTAATGAACACAAATACAGAAGTCCTCAATAGGATACTGCCAAACAGATGTAGCAAATCATCAAAAACGTCATACATCATGACCAAGTATGATTCATTCCAGAGATGTGGGAATGGTTTGACACACACAAATAAATAAATGTAATACACCACATAAACAAAACCAAGGACAAAAATTATGTTATTATCTCAATAGACACAGAAAAGGCACTGGCAAATTCCAACATCCATGTTTATAAGAAATGAAAAAAATAAAAAAGGTCTTTGTCTCAACCTAAACAAAACCATCTATCATAAATCAACTGCCAGTATCTTACTAAATGGAGAGATGAAAACTTTCCCTGTGCAGTAAAGAAGATAAGGATTCCATTATCACCACTTCTGTTTAATATAGTTCTCAAAACATTAGCCAGAAGAATAAGACAAGAGAAAGAAATGAAAAGAATATGGATAGGAAAGGATTAAGGCAAATTATCATTATTTGCCAGTGATATAATCCTCTACATAAAAGGCCCTATGAATGCCACCAAAATACTCCACGAACTAATATCCAGTGTACAAAGTCAATATCAAAAAAATCAATACTATCCCTGTATACAAATAACAAATTTACTGAGAAGGAAATTAGGGAACTGTATAATAGCATCAAGAAAATTGCAATATGGTAATACATGGTTCAAGAATGTATCATTCACAAACAATTTGGATTGCAACAAAAACTTTCAGAAAATTTTGCTTCCATTTAAAAACTCCACTTCAGATGGCATTAGATCTTATAGAAAAATTGAATTCAGTTAATGAACAATTTAGAGAATGAACACAAGGAGAATTATGAAACAAATTAAGTCTAAGAAGTACCTGTCTACTTAGGAGTTAACCTAACTGAGGAAATAAAAGACCTCTACAATGAAAACTAATACTCTGAGAAAGGAGATTTAAAAAGATATCAGAAAATGGAAATATAACCCCAGTTTCTAGATAGGAAAAATCAATAGAATCAAAACAGCTATATTTCTGAAACTGTTAGGTAGATTTAATACCATCTCAATTAAAATACCAATAACATTACTTCCATGACTGGTAAAAGCAACCCTAAAATTCCTATGGGACCAGAAGAGACTCAGAATAGCAAAAGCACTTCTGAGAAACAAACACCATCACAATCTTGGCCTTCAAATTATGCTTCAAAGCTACAATGATAAAATCAGCATGGCACTGGCAAAAAACAAAACTCATGGATCAATGAAACCAAATAAAAGATACAGAAATAACTTCAGCCACAAACTTTCATGTTATTTTTGACAAAGGGGCTAAATCACTTCATAAGAGGAAAGATAGACTTTTTAACAAATGGTTGTGGGAAACTAACTATCTGCATCCTGATGGTTGAAACTAAACTAAGCTCTTACCATGCACTAAACTAAAATCTGCTAGAGACTCGTGCAGTAAATTTCTAATTCCCATCTCCTCAGTATAGGACAAAAGGTTGAAGAAAACTTAAGACAGAGTTAAAGTATGAAAAGGAATGGCCAATTCTCTTTTGGCAAAAGGTACAAAATTCACCCACTGAATTGTATTATTCATCAATTAGGGTAAAGGTGCAATATATGTAGATATGTGCAGTACCTGCAGTTACCATGGAAACCAATCCTGGCAAGGCTTTAAAGAGAACAGTCAAAGCATTTTCAAATTAGAAGCAAGATAGACAAAACATATAGCTGTTATTAGAGCATTGTCTTTCAAGCTATGAAAACACTAATTGTGGGAATGGAACTTGGGTGTCATTTACTCTGACCTCAGCTACATGTTACCTCATATTGGCCTCATAGCTTCATAGGCCATTAGTTTGGTCTTAGCCATAGACGTTAGGGAGAAGGTCATATTGACCTGCTCACTACCACAGTGGTCATGAGACACTATTGTGAGTCATGTAGGTTCAGTCAGCCTCACATCTTAAAGTAAACCAATTGAGGTATTTAATTCTGCAGTCTGAACTTCTTACAGCATGTTTTGGGCATAATCACTATTTAAGGATCTGAAAAAATCAACATGGACCAAAAATCTAAACATTAGAACAGTCACTTAATCTGCTGGAAGACAAACTAGGTAAAACTCTTAAAAGACATAGGTGCATACAGAGACTTTCTCAACAAAACCCTGGCTGCACAAGATACAGTACCAAGAAGCAACAAATGGGATCACATCAAATTAAAAATATTCTTCACAACAAAAGAAACCACCAACAAAGTGAAGAGACCACCTACAGATTGGGAAAAACACTTTGCCAGCCATTCCTCATGCAAGGAACTAATCTTTAGACAATTAAAGAACTCAAAAAAAGTGGACTACTCAAATTTAAAGACCCAGTTAAAAATGGGAGTTTGAAATAAAAAGACAATCCTCAGATAAAGAAATGCAAATATTGAGATTCTATCTTACTTCAGAAGGAAGGGTGATCATAAACAAATCAACTGATAACAAATGTTGGCAAGGCTGTGGGGAGCAAAGAACCATCTTCCGTTTTTGGTGGGACTGTAAACTGATACAACCACTATGGAAACCAATATAGAGAGTCCTCAAAAACCTGAAAGTAGAAAGTCCATTTGATACAGCTGTTCTCCAAAAGAGTTCAAGACCTCTTGATGTGTGCTACCCATATTTACAGTACCACAATTCGTAACAGTAAAACCTCAGAAATAGTCTATATATCGATCAATAGATGAATGAATTAAAAGTGGTATTATACACAGTTCTACTCTGTAGCAGAGCATCGTGTATAGCTGTGTAAGGCAGGAGCCTTTCTCTACTATATGAAGAATAAATGAGTTACTTTTAGAAAAATGGAAATACCTTGAGACCATAATATTAAATGAAGTGACTCAGACCTACAAGTTTAAGTACCACATGGTTTCTCTTATATGAAATTCTCTCTGGCTTTTTTCTATCTTTCTCATATGTATATATGAATATATATATATATATATATATATATACATATATATATATATATATAAATGAAAACAAGTAATAGAAAAAATGACAATAAAATTATTGTAATCCAGTACAGACAATGCATCTAAAAGTATACCTTAACAGTACAATTGTCTTACACGCTTTATATATATATTTTTGGCCCATTAGTCTGGTTTTTAACATACAAATGGTAATTAACTTTATAAGGTCTTATAAGGTAAACAAATATGGTAGTGGAAAAATTAAAGAGATCTGCAGGGAAAGGGAAAAAGAAAGGAATTGAAATCATCTACAATGAGTGTAATCATTCATTGCAAATAAGTGCTAATGAAAGTTAAAAATAAGGGCCGGAGATTTAGCTCAGTGGTTCCGGCACCTGTCTTGCAAGCGCAAGGGCCTGGGTTTGATCCCCTGGTAACCACACACAATACTAGACTCACGGCCACCAGTAACCAGTACCACATACCACAGTGCCAGCCGTGGTGGCTCACACCTGTAATCCCAGCACTTGGGAGGCAGAGGCAGGAGGATTGCTGTGATGTGAGTTGGAGGCTGAGCTCAGGGCCAGCTTGAACTACAAAGTGAGACCCTGTCTCAAAAAAAACAAAAATCAAACCAAACAAACAAACAAACAAAAAAGTTAAAAGTAAAACTGCAGAAAAGTACAAACCTTTCTGCCTTCAAGTACTTAAATGCTGAGTCTCAAACATAATTCACGAACAAAAAATCAACAATGTCAAATAGCATTCAAAACATATTAATGATATTATATAGGAAAAAGAATGAGTAAATTCTAGCATTTTTCTTTACAGTATGGTAATTTCTAGTAATATAACATCTTTCAGTTTTTATGAAGGGTCCTTTTGTCAGAGTTTGCTTCTCATGTGCCCTCTTTTCCTATTAACCCACATAGCACATCGCAAAGCAGCACCGTAGAGTTCTGAAGCAGGCAAGGTGCTAACGAAAGCACCCAAACAATACATGGTGTATGAATTTTCTTGAGCACTAACTGAATAAAACTGAACCCAGCTTCCTTTTTGACTGGTTGCTTGACTACAGTTTACTAACCCTGACAGATCAAACATTATATCTCCTGTGAGCACTAATCCTAACTATCTAATCAAATGCCCTCAATTTCAGCACACTAATTAATTAAAATACAACTTTCTCCTGATCAGAGTGATTGATTCTAAAAAGGAAAAAAATCACCCAACTGAGACTCAGAACTTTTCTGCCAAAACAATTGTTGAAAGATTCCTTCTGTCCACTCCTTTTGCCAAGCTGCTGGAATACAAGTTTGGAGTTGCCAACAGCCATCTTGCTGCCAGCCGGAGAAAAGGCAAGAAAAAGAACTACACACAAAGAAAGGGAGGTTGCTGACATCACTGGACCTCCGACATTCCACTGGGGTTGACCTCTGCTCAGTTCAAGAGTCAGTACATTCTGTTTTGGCTTAAAAACAGTAGTAAATTGGGATGCTGTAACACAAGATTTAGAAAAAGTGTTACTGTTGTTTTGGGTTGTTATGCTTTACGGGAATTTTTGTAGGTAAATCTTTCTAAAATATAGAGCTATTATTTGAATAACTATGAAAGTTGAAAGAATAACTAATGTTATTCTTCCCCATCATTATTCCCAACATTATCATTTGCATAAAAGTTCGTGGTTTGCAAAAAACTTCCTGTCACATTGGGTCCTTGTCACAGTCCTTTTTATTAAAATAAAAAACACTATTATAAATATTTATAGGCAATGAAATTAAAATTTTGACAATCAAGAAGCTCATATAAAATAATTCATTGATTAGATGATATATCTGTTTCTAAATAATTAAAAACTCACCATAAAATAACTGTATATTATCCTATACTTTTAAGCAAGATAAGTAACAGATCTGGATTAACACAGACATCTTAAACACCTGGAGACCTGGGAATGCCCATACAGGGAGAACAAGGTCAAACACATTATTGTACTGTAGTAAGATCTAGAAATGGTTTCCATGCTATAATTCAGAAAAAAAGAGTTCAAAAGTGTTGCATGACTAAGGAGACAGGACAGAATCCAATGGCACCAAATGAATATGAATAGAAGTATACTGAGATACATTATTATTGAATTACTGAAAACCAGTTATAAAGCCTTAAAAGTTGTTTGGAAAAAAAACCTAATCTATATCAATCAATAAATATAAGACTTGCAACAGATACTATAATTATGTTAATTTAATATAATACAGTAATTATAATATAAGCATGTAATTGGATGTTATGCAAGTCATATGACAATAAGGTGAAATCTTTCAAGTGTCTAAGGAAAGAAGAGGATGGAAAGGAGAAATAGAAAAGGAAAAAGAAGGCATAAAAAGAAAAGGAGGAAGGGAAGGAGTTAACATTTTACTTATTTAAAATATTCCTTTTTCAAACAAGGAAGTAGAAAAATCATTGCCAAAAAGCTGGAAAACAAAAGAAAAACACACAGCTATTCAGACCTAATGCTATTCTGTCTCCAGGAAATTCACTTTAGATCTTTTATAGCTCAGATATGTCTAGAGAAGCATGGCCAACAGGAAATAGACGCAGATATAGATACAAAGATTATTATAAGGAAAATGCTCATATGATTTTGAAGACTGCAAAGAACCAAACTCTGCAGGCTGGAGGCCAGGAGAGCCTGGGATGGAGTTCAGCGAGTGAAGCAGAACCAAAAGAACTGATGTTGTAAGTTCTAGTCAAAGGGCAGAACAAGACCAATGTCCCAGCTTCAAAGCAGTGAGCTACTCACAGAAACCAAATTCTCCCTTGTTCCTACTTTTTTTATTCTACCCAGACCTGGATAGAGACCTGCCCACCTCAGGTAGAGTTGTCTTCTTTATTCTGTACATCAATTTTTTTTTTAACTGGATCTTGCTTTGTAGTTCAAGCTAAGCCTGAACTCACTATATAGCCCAGCCAAGCCTCAAACTCAGCAATCCTCCTGCCTCTGCCTCCCGAGTTCTGGGATTACAGGCGTGCGCCACCATGCCCCACACTGTGGTATGTGGTACTGATTGCTGATGGGCGTGACTCACTACACCTGGCATTGTTGTATGTGGTTGATTGAACCCAGCCCTTGCACTTGCAAGGTAGGTGCCAGAACCACTGAGCTAAATCCCCAGCCCCTGTACATCAGTTCTTATGTAAGTCTCAGACAGAGATTCTTCTTGCTGAACTACCTAAAGCAAGTTTCAATTAAACCTCTGAGCACATTGTGACTCAGTGAAGTTGATATAAAATTAGCTATAACAAATATAAATACACATACTGAAAGTAAGAATAGAGCTGAGGATTTAGCTCAGTAGCATGATGCCAGCCTTGCAGTACAGAGTCATGTGTTCAATCTTTGGCACAGTAAAAAACAAAAAAGGGAGAGAGAGAGAGAGAATAAATGTACCAGGAAACACAAGTGTTATATATATGAGAGACATAATTTTATCATCAAACAAAATAGATAAAGGCATATTTCTGGGAAGGCAAAGGAATGTTTCATAATGGTAAAGATCAGTTCAAGAAGAAGACAAAAAAGCTTAAATGTGTGTGTACTTAATAGCAAAGAATAGTCATAAATGAAAGAAAATATCTAATATATTATATATATATATATATATATATAGTTATATTTGAGGATTTCAACATCCATTTCTCAGTAATTAACTGAATAACTAAATAAAAATTATTAATGTTATATATTAAATATACTTAAATACTACCATCAAAAAGTTGATTCACTTTATATTTATAGAACATGTCACTCAAAAACATCAGAGTACAACTTCTTTTTTAAAGTGCATATCATGGGCTGGAGATTTAGCTCAGTGGTTCTAGTATCTGCCTGGCAAGCACAAGGTCCCGAGTTCAATCTCCCAGTAACCACATACCACAGTACTGGAAGTGCTGGCTCATGCCTGTAAGCCCAGCACTTAAGAGGCAGAGGAAGTAGGATTTCTGTGAGTTTGAAGCTAGCCCTGGGTTACATAATGAGTTCAGGGTCAGCCTGACCTACAAAGTGAGACCCTATCTGAAAAAAAAAAAAAAAAGTGCATGTAACATTCACCAAGATAGAACATGTTTTCGACTGTTAAGCATCAATACATAGAAGAATACTGAAATCATATAGAGTATGTTTTCTGACCACAAAGAAAAATGAAAAATAAGACATTGCCAAAAAATATCAAAATAATAGGAAATTAACATATAAGTACAGGCAAGAAAAATCAAGAAGAATTAGAAAAAATTTTAATTAAGTAAAATGATTGAATATTGAAAATGCAGTACACAGATGAAATTTAAGACTTTAAGTGCTTACATTAGAAATAAATTTCCTTAAATAGTAATGTAAACTTGCACCTTAACTGAAAATAATGAGTAAGTTAAATACAAAATAAGCAGAAAGAGAATGATAGAGGCAAACGCCAACAAAAGTACAGAGAAAAAAGAAGAAATCATAGAGAAAAAACAATCAAACAAAAATTTATTTCAGACAATGGGATACAGAAGACTAAAATAAGAAAAATGAATAAATTTGATTTAATATGTACTTGTGTGTTTTTTAACCTTTATTGGTACATTACATATATGCATCATGATTGCACTCCATAATGGGGATTTGTACCAGTATAAGAAACAACTTAATTCTCATTTTTTCCCATAGCCCTACCCACACTACCACCCCCCCATATATATAAAATTTGTTTCCTTACTTTTTTGTTACTATCTCATCATTTTTCCCCCTTCACCCTATTTTACATTGAGCATTTTCTATTTCACAATATATAACATACAATTCCAGGACTCATTTACATCTTTATTTTCTCATACCAGAGAAAAGATGTGATATGTACCTATCTGTGTCCTATTTATTTCACTTATGAGGATATCTTCAAAGTATGTCCATTTAAGTAGAAATGATTCAAACTTATCATTTTTTATGGCAGAGTAATACTCCATTCTGTAGAAGAACCACAGCTTTTTTATCCAGTCTCCAGTTGATGGACACTTGGGTTGTTTCCAAGATGTAGCAATCACAAACTGGGCTGCTATAAACATGGGTGCACATATGTCACTGTGATATGAGTCTTTTAAT